>CAJQZN010040842.1:18701-33693 GCA_907164685.1 Colias eurytheme
AAAAAAATTATGAGGCGTGCACTTTTGGATTTTCCAAATTATATTTAGTTTATTTTTATGTACCTAATATGTTCTTCTTTCTAATAATACAATAGATAATAAATTAAGTTACCTTTAAATTCAAAAAAGAGTATTGAATTTCTAAATATATGCCTCTAGTAAAATCAATCATAGAGTTTGAAATAAATTCGTAAATACATATATAAATGATTGATATCAATGAAGTTTATATCTTTATTGGTGCTTCAAATAAATTAAACGTATTTCAATCATTCAGAATGGATTGGTTAAATCCTAATTTATTGCTTCGTCTAGACTCGATAAATATCAGACGTGTGTAGGTCTAGGTGCTCTAATTTAGAGGCTTTTTCGTGAGTTCAACTGTTAGCATAACTTTAAGGTAATATTATTTTAACACTTCAGCTTTAAAATTCGGATAGATTATGTCACAATTAAACTTATTCATTAAGGGCCGATTTTTCAATGCTTGGATAAAACTTATTCGTCGAATAATATATAAAACTACCATTTTAAAAACGTATTCTAATTGCCCGTATTTGACAGTTTACGTGACATTTTAATATTATCGTGTAATACTTTATTGGACGGATAAGTTTTATCCAAGCATTGAAAAATCGGCCCTAAATGCAATAATTAAATGATAGCATAAGTAGAGAAAGGATATCATATTTATGTAGCACACATATTAGGAATATATTATGTGTACCTATACTAATATTATAAAGTTGAAGAGATTGTTTGTTTGTTTGAACGCGCTAATCTCAGGATCTACTGGTACGATTTGAAAAATTATTTCGATGTTAGATAGCCCATTTATTGAGGAAGGCTATATATCTTTTTTTAATTACTTTTGCACTGCGTCTCCTTGTCCACCAGGTTGTCTGGAAGAGATCGCTGTCTGAGCGATAAGACCGCCTGTTGTGCTCTTTTATTAACTAATGTATTTTGTCCTTATTTGTACTTTTCTCTGTGGTGCACAATAAAGTATTTTTGTTTGTTTGTTTGTTTATCATCACGGTAAGACCAACAGGAGCGGAGCACTGCGGGTAAAACCGCGAGGCGCAGCTAGTTATTTGATAGTCCTATGCCCCTAAGGTATGATTGTATTATACATAATTATAATATGATAGTTGTATTGTTGATCTAGGTATTAATAGTATAAAAATGAAACGTTAAATTTGTTGCTAAGCGTAAATCTCGAGAACAGTTGAACCGATTTCGGTCATTCTTATTTTATAATTCCTTGAAGTACGAGGATGGTTCATATGGAGAGAAAACGTAAACATGTACCACGGGCGAAGCCGGGGCGGACCACTGCGCTAGTACGTAATATAATATTATAATGAATTGCATGTTACACTAAAAATCGGTGGAGAATCTAAGTTGCGTAAATGTCCTTAGATTCTCAAAGCACTGAGTGAATATATCCATTTTGTACCGTTTATCTGTTAATTTTAACTATTTTATTGTTATAAAAATCTGTATTTAAATATGAACGGAACAAATAAATGTATTTTCTTTCTTCGTTCTTTCTTTCTTATAGCAAATAAAAGACAGTATGTCAACAGCTTAATATTTATGTATCTATCTGCATATTTATCAGAATGTTAACTATTTTTATACCTATAAGTAGTAATAAATCTTATATATAAAATTCTCGTGTCACAATGTTAGGGCGCTTGTGCACTACAAGGAATTTTACTGTCCGGCATTCCGATTTTTTACGGTCCGGTATGGCACGCCATTAATCTAAATGCTAGCTTGTCCACTATACGTAATTTTACTGTCCGACATTTCACTTTTCCCTATTCCGGATGGTTTTTTGTGTCTACGAGTCGCTGTACATATAATTGTTTTCGAATGCCCACTTGCTTGGATTTTACTCTTTTTACAGCATATGCCAATTGAAAGCAAGCTCTTGTTTTACTTCCTTTTAGCTGGCAATGTGATTTGAAAAGTCGGTATTGTTATTTTTATATACATTGACCTATAATTATTATCTAAGTAAGTGTTGGTAAGTTAAATTTCAAGTGGTAATAGCTTTAGCTCCTCGTCACCGATTAAAATAAATAAGTGAAACACGCATTTTAAATCTCTTACGGAACTTTACTTTTATAGAATAATATATCTTACGAAGTAATATAATATTTCATCTTCTATATTTGTTACTCGTTTCTTGTAAAATGCAAAAAAAATATGATAGCATTCTACCGCCAAACTTCCTTGAACTGTACCGCACTGATCCGAGTAAAGACGGACAGGTGCACAAGCCAATTCATCGGATTTTTCATGCCAAACCGGACCGTAAAAAATCGGAATGCCGGACAGTAAAATTCCTTGTAGTGCACAAGCGCCCTTAGTCTGCATACTCCTCCGAAACGGGTGGACCGATTCTCATGAAATTTTCTGTGCATATCGGGTAAGTCTGAGAATCGGCCAACATCTATTTTTCATATGTACCACGGGCGAAGCCGGGGCGGACCGCTAGTGTAAATATAATAAATTTAAAATGTAAATATAAGGGTGTCCTAGCAGAACAACGTTAACAATGTCGCTATAACAGATTTATTTCCATCATCTGCGTCAATCAAACAAACATAAATAGAACTGTTTCCACTAATCTAATAAAATACTCAGTCAATATTCACTCATGGATATAAATACAGATAAAACAATTGACTAGATAAAGGGATATAATATTATATACTACTAGCGGTCCGCCCCGGCTTCGCCCGTGGTACATATTTCGCAATAAAAAGTAGCCTATGTCCTTTCTCGGGTATCAAAATATCTCCATACCAAATTTCATGCAAATTGGTTCAGTAGTTTAGGCGTGATTGAGTAACAGACAGACAGACAGAGTTACTTTCGCATTAATTATAATATTAGTATGGATTATCACTACGTAGTATAAAACGAAGCTGTCCCTATGTCCCTATGATTTATGAATGCTTAAATCTTTAAAACTACGCAACTGAATTTGATGCGGTTTTTTAATTGATAGAGTGGCTCTCGATGAAGGTTTTAGTATAATATACTAAAAACTTCATCGATATTATAATTAATTAGGTATTAATTAGTCCAATTATATTATAATTAATTAGGTTTTAGACAGAGCGGGCGAATCCGCGGGCGGAAAGCTAGTAAAATGGTATAAATAAAAAAACTAGCATGTATGGAGTTTCTTGCCGATTCTTCTTAACTGTTTCCAAATCGGTGGTAAATGGTAACAGTTTATTATGACGATTCAAAAGTGCTTCTAGTAGAAGTCTAATTGAATAGATAAATGTTTGAGTTTGAGTGTAAACTCAGTGTCACTTCAGTAAATAGGCTTGAAAGAGGAGCCTTGGCAAATATGGCGGACAAAACCTTTGGTGCATTTGATCAAGTATTGACTGTACTGACATCTTTGACTGCTATTGAGTTTTTAGACC
The DNA here is from genome assembly GCA_907164685.1 of Colias eurytheme. Lineage (NCBI taxonomy): Eukaryota > Metazoa > Arthropoda > Insecta > Lepidoptera > Pieridae > Colias > Colias eurytheme. The sequence goes on from CAJQZN010040842.1 coordinate 22,157, forward strand.
AAATTCCTTGTTTCGTAACTAGAAATAGTAACAGATCTAATGCTCAAAAATGTATAAAATGTGGTAAGTTAAGAAATAATATGCAAAATTAACAAAAATCTAAAAGTTGGTATAATAAAGTTTGAAAATATTCTGAAATTGTTACTATAAGTTATTTCTACAAACAGTGGTCATTGTTGGTGATATTTATTTTGCATATATGTACCTACTCGTATTAATGTATTACATAATATGTATATCCTTAATACTGAATATGTACTAAAATCTCCTACGCAGTTAGTAGCGCAAGTCTCTATGGAAACCGTATTCTTAATTAGGTTAAAAGATTTCTTAATAAAAGAAGTAATAAAAACACATTTAAATCATCCAAATTATTTATTTCAAATTACAACAAAGTTTACAATAGCTGACGAAGTTGGTAGTCACTAACTACACTGTGAAGTTCGTTCGATTTGAAATGCAAATGGCCGCTGCAACTTCACGTTGATTGGGGTACACATTAAACACTACAATCAGTGAGAAGTTTGAGATATTCCTGACATAGGTATGTATAAAATGATGTCGGTGATCATTTTCATAGGATGCATTTTAGACCAATAGAGCGAATGCTCAGTCTTACCCCACTATATTATCAAATTATTTTAGTGTAAACAGGCGTAGAGCAGTCTTGCGTTGTTCTTTATGCGTTCGAAAAGATTCTATGCAATGTTTGAATACTGAATAACACTGAATACGAGTTTTTGTTTACACTAAAAGATCACGAAAGAATGCTCTTGCTCTAGCTCTATATTTTTCTCTGATGATGTTATTTGATGTAAATGCACAGTTACACATAAGTACTATTATCTTTAAATACCCTTTCCCTTTACACGGTATTTGCACTTTTATTTTCTAGGATATCAAAAGTAAGTTTTGGAATTCATAATATTCTGTTTTTTTTGTGCTTCACGTAATACTTTCTCTTATTTTCTTCTATTACTAATAATACAGAATGGATATTAGGGTGGAGTGAAAAATATTTTTTTTCATTTTCGTTTCGGCATACCTGTAAAAAGATGTCATTATTGCTCATAAATACACATGCAAAATTATACTTTGCAGGTGATACATTTAGAGGTGCCCCCAACATCATGAACTTTCAGAAATTCTAAAAATTTAGTCGAAAATCAGTAAAGTTTAATTTTGACAAATTAACGCTAAATCAGATTCTGTGTTATCTCGTTGGTTGCCAACAGGAAGACACAGAATACATAATATTTCAATATATAAAAAAGTGGCTATCGCTGGCTACCAGTGGCTCTGGTCGGTGGCCCGTTTGCGCCGACTCTTATTGTAGGAAACGTTGATTTTAAACAGTGCCGTTAAGGAAATAACACTAATGTTAGTAATATTTCTTAATTACATTTTACACGTAAATACAATTAAAGATCATAATTTAATATTTTTGATGTGAGTTCTATCTATAATTTCGCTTTGTTACAGTAAAGTGTTGCAAGTCAAAATACGACAAACGACATGTTGTCCTGTATTTTGTTTGCCAGAGAAGTACCCAGTGTCTCAATTACCAACTTGTACTGATGCTAAGAAACTATTACTTATTTATTAGATATGAATTTAAACCTGATAAAATAACAAAATTTATGATTTATCCGAAAGATTAGCTACGGAAATGTTTGATGTGTGACGAAAAGCATCGCTTCCCACTATTAGCTTTAATAGAGTACTACAACTTATTCGACACACCATATTCGATGAATATAGACGCTTATTAAAGCCTTATCAAGACCGACAAACTAACAAAAAAGAACAAGAAAAGATAACTGAAGTATTTTGTCACTCAGTACCAAAGGTTATTTGATATTTGAAGTTGCAAATGCCATTTTTTTTAACTCTCTTGTACTTGCTCAAAAGATTATACCGACTTAACTATGTGGCAAGAATGTAAGAAAATTGAGCCTCTGACTTCTAATTTATCTGAAGAAACCTTAAAAGACATCGTGAAAAGCGGTTTGACTTCGTTTCAGAATATCAAAGATTTTCTATGCCTTACCCAGGCCGTAAAGCATATTATCAAATTGGTGACATAAGCTTCAAGTGCAGTTTGCTGAAAAAGTAAACAAAATGATTTTATAATGGCAAGAGCATCAGTATCACGACTGCTAATGCCTAATTAACCGACTTCAAAAAAAAGGAGGAGGTTATCAATTCGGCCGGTATGTTTTTTTTTTTTTTTTTTTTTTTTTTTTTTATGTATGTACACCGATTACTCCGAGGTTTCTGAACCGATTTACGTGATTCTTTTTTTGTTCGATGCGGGATGGTGTCGAATTGGTCCCATAAAAATTTTATTCGGATAGGCCCAGTAGTTTTTATTTTAAGAGCATTTTTGTCTGTAATTGTAAATGTTGCAAGTGCAAGTTTGAAGTCGGTTGTTTTTAACGCAGTTATCACTTGTTTTGAAAAAAAAACAGCGTTATCTATACTAATATTATAATCTATACTAATATTATAAAGCTGAAGATAGTGTTTGTTTGAACGCGTTAATCTCAAGAACTACTGGTCCGATTTGAAAAGTTCTTTCGGTGTTAGATAGCCCATTTATCGAGGAAGGCTATAGGTTACATATCATTACGCTTAGATTAACAGGAGCGGAGCCACGCGGGTGAAAGCGCGAGGCAACCGCGAGCGCAGCTAGTACTAAATAATTACTTATTTCTGATATTTTCATACCTCTATAATATCATTTTCATTAATGAAATACGTTAAAACAACTAATCAGGCTATTATTTAGTGTATCACAAAGAAGTTTGTTATATAATAGACTTGACAGCCATAAAAATACTGTGATTAAAAAATAAATCAAAGTTTGCGAAAAAATCATATTTTTCTAATTTTCAATTGGGTTGGGGCACCTCAAAACATCAAGACAGGTAAACAATATTTTGTATGCTGAATTCACTCATTAAAAGGCACCTTTCTGTCGCTCTGCCGTTTGAAAAAAACAAAAAAAAAATTCTTTCATACATTATCACTCCACCCTAATGGATATTTCTTCTACCTAAAACTTATTTTATTTGTGAAATTCTTTATTAAGAAATTTGTTAGCATACCGTGCATTACAAATTTATTTGTAAAACCATAAACAACAGAGTTTCCAAAACATTCACTAAATTAAGCGCTTTTAATGAACTGTTTACAAAATCAACGTTTATCGGTTCTAGATTATTATTTTAAGCTACTGTGGATCAAATATCTAAGTATAACACCAGAATTAAAATACATTGAATAATATTCCTAAATATAATACACTAGATTTCCGCCCGCGGCTTCGCCCGCGTTTTCAAAGGAAAACCCGCATAGTTCCTGTTCCCGTGGGATTTCCGGGATAAAACCTATCCTATGTGTTAATCCAAGTTACCCTCTATATGTGTGCTAAATTTCATTGTAATCGGTTCAGTAGTTTTTACGTGAAAGAGTAACAAACATCCATACATCCATACAAACTTTCGCCTTTTTATTAGTATTAAGATTACACTTAAAAACATTGGTGTCTGTCTGTCTATTATTTGACAATTAATAACGTATTTCAAGTGCCTATAATATTATTTATCTATATAATAAAGCACAGTTTTAATATAAATTTTAACATAATATACATAGTTAGTAACAAATTGAATATTATGTTATCAATTTATTAAATTTACTTTACCTTCTAACATATTTCTAGAAATTCTTACTAAAAACTATTGGTGTTATGTAGTCTGAGAGAAAAATAAACAGTCAACAAGATGCCCCTGCCACTAACTTGCTTCTAAAGTTACCTCGACAGTGATCACTCAAACAAGCATGTATGTCACATACTTGGCTTGTACACTAAAATATATCAAATTTCTCTGTAAGAGAACTTACCCCATAAAAGATATCAAGTACAAGACGTATCAGATATGAACAGCAAACACTGCTAGACTCTAGCTATACTTATTATTATGTATGCTTTATAATAATCGTGTAAAAAGAAATAGTATAGGCGAAGCCGCGGGCGGAAAGCTAATCAGCTATAAAAGATAATTTAAATGTTAATGACGCTAAACATAAATTAGGTAATAAAACGTCTAACATCAGTTATTCAAAGAATATCTCGTAAAGTAATTTGAGATAGCATTAATCACCATTTATTATTTGGACACCTCTAGACAGGTTATCTAAAATTGATTTATGAGATACTTTTCTTTGTGTACTTACAGGAAACCTTGATAAAAATTTTATTTGTAAAAGTAAGATATTTCTTTTAAAAAGTCTTAGTTTTTTGGTAATTTGTATTATATTTAAATGTAAATAAATACAGATAAAACTACTTAAATAATTATTTGTATTGTAGAGTTGATTTTCTATTTCGAAGAATTGTTATGAAAAATTTCCTCTTACGAAAGTTTACGCATTAATGTGTAAGTACATACAAAAGATTACTATATGGCACTTAATTAAAAAGAAAATTCCCTCTCCTTTCACCAGCCTTATTTCCAAACTATGTGACAAGAGCCTTACATATCTTTGATTTGATTTGATATCAAATTAGCAACACAAATATTTTATCACAATCAATAATGGCCATTTCAATTATTTTCAATATTAGCGGATTTGAAACACTATCCAGTCAAGCGTTACATTCGTATTTGAACATTTCATTAATTTCAAATTCGCAACTGAAGCGATGCATTTGAACAATGCGTGTTGAATTTTGGAGTTAGAACGCCCTTAAGTTACTAGATGTTCTCGATCGGAAATTACGAACGCTTATCGATATTTCCAAGGAACTATTCATTCCTTTGTCAGTTTTTGGGAATATCGAATGTGCACATGATTAGGTATCAATGTAGATATGTGAATCAATCAAGCAAGTATAGCTGCTATAGTTAGAAATTATGAGTGTTATATTATATGTCGTTAAAAATATTTATATAGAGCTAATGCTAAAATGTAGAAAACATATAGTTTGATACGTTATTATCATACTATGTTCATGTATGGTATTTTATTTTAAAAATAGACAAACATATTTATAAAGAAATATCTTTGAAACTCACGGAATTGAATGCATCTCACGCCAGTTAAATTTTAAGACGTAGAGATAGCATAATGTGCACTTAGCATATAGAATAAGAATTGATATTTTCTTGATATTTTCATGCAAAATTCTCCCCTAACGCTTTTAAAATGAACAGGTTTTTATTTCAAAAGCAATAGCAAACTGCAGTAATCAATCATAACATTTAAATGCGCATAAATTAAATAAATGATATTTTAATTCTGCGTTTTAAAATCCAATAATAATTTTACATCACCTTCCATGATCTTTTAAAGTACATTTTCTTTATTCACAAGAAGCTATCGAAGCGAAGTAATTTAACTTTACGATACGGATAGAGCTCGAACTCGATTGAAACTCGATACAAACTCGAACGAGCAAATGGTAACGACATCTGTACATGTCGTGAACTGAGCTTCATTGTTGCGATAATTCCATCAACATTCAGTACTAAATAACATAGCGCGTCAGCAGCAAAGTCTTATCATTTTAGATATAGTATTTGCTGCATGTGACATTCTGTTTTGGTGATAGGGAAAAAGGGGATTGTTATCTGCGGGTATGATTTTAATTAAATGTTTATAGCATTTAAATGGTTTATAAATAACAAGTTTTTAAATTATAGAAAGTTCCTCGGTACAGAATTCGAACCCAAGACTTATTGCCTATAGATTTTTTTCTATTCTTTAAAAATGTTTCACTGTTGTTTTCTTTTTGTTTGGTTTTTAAGCTATTGCATAGCTTATATCTCAGTCTTTGAGCGCGGCGACAGAATGTAAAAAATCCGTAACGTAAAAACCTAACACCCCCCACTCCAACCGGCACAGCGATGCGATGCTATGCAATAGCTTTACCGCGGTAGTCCTCGAGTGCCACACGTATTTTTTTTTTGTAGTAAAACGTTTGATGGGTTTAGCAAGGGTTTTTAAAGGATTTTTAATTTTCATTATGTAATGAGTAGGCACGTTTTCCGTTGTATAATCTGTTCGTGTAAATGCTTTTATGTTATCTTTATACAAATATTATCATAAAATGTTTAAATGTGGGAGTATGGATTTTTTAAATATTTTTAAGCTATTGCATAGCATCAATCGCGGGCCTTGAGCGCGGGGACCGAATCCGGAAATTCCGTAACGAAAACACCTCACGCTCCCCACTCCGACGGGCACGGAGGTGTGGCTTGAAGGCATAGCATGCATATCAGCTTTACCGCGGCAGTCCCCGAGTGACACACGTCTTTTTTTGAACAGAATCTTGCTGTTGTTGGTTTTTACTTTAATAGGATTTTTTTTAAATATGAACAATATTATTCTGCTGTTAATGACGGCTAACATCTTTCTATAGTCTTGTCATGCTTAGTGCTTGCTTGAAAATAATGAATTATTATAAAGATTATTGTGATTGATTAGGTACATTTTTACTGTGTCACGGAAGAATTCCAACCAATACCCGCGGCCCCATCATTAAAGCGGCTCGACGGAACACAGTGGGGTTTTAGTCGGTAAGAATCCGACATAACCCATGGCTCCTTCCCCGGGGGCAATGGGTATCTTTGGAAGATTTCCCCACTATAAAAAAGGTACATTTTTACTGTACTGACATGATTTAAAAGAGCAATTATGGAGTTTCTTGCCGGTTCTTCTCCGTAGATACTGCTTTCCGAATCGGTGGTAAATGTTAAAATATGTAATAAAATATTACATATTTTAACATTTACCACTGAACATTATAAATATTCATAAGATTAAATAAAAGTATTTGATTTTTACTATTTCACATCGAGATGTTGTCAAAAATATAGGTACCTTAGTTTTTTACCCAAAAATTGCTCGTAAAAGTTCCTCTAACATCAACTACTCAAGATTAGGTCAAAACATCTCTGAAACAGAAATGGAACAAGTCTTATGGGATCAGCGTCAAACGGCTGTGACACTGAGCCGATCGATAAGTAGGGGCAAGCGACGGTGGCCGCGGTTGAGATGTGGATGGGCTAATGATAACATATAGCCTGTGAATATGATAATAATATATGGTATGTAAGTTTAATTATAATGTATGGTAAGTAAATAGCTTGATAATTATTTTAAATGTTTTTGTTATTTTTATGGATAGTTGGGGGAAAGCAACGGTGGTAGCGGTTGAGAACTGGATGGGCTAATTATAACGTATTATGGGTATGGCGTGTAAGTTTGATTGTAGTTAATGTTTTTTGGTAAAAGCGGTTAAGTGGATAGATTGATTTATTGTTCTTTTAAATGTTTTTGTTATTTTTATTGATAGTAGGGGGCAAGTGACGTTAGCAGCGGTCAAAAAGGGGATGAACTAACTATAACGTGTGTAGGGGGGTATGTCGGTAAGTTTGATGGTAGTTAATGTTTTTTATATATTGTTTTCAGGTAATTTAGACCCCGACTACACCCGAACATGTAGATATTTATAAAATATGTACTTACAGCTAGCGATCATTCAACGAACAAAAACTCATTAAAATCCGCTCCGCTGTTCTCGTGCTCTAACTAACGCCGCTTTCTTTTATTTATATATAAGATAGATATAGTTCTGAACCGAATTATTTCTGACCAACCAATGATGGATGGCATCCACAGGTGCCAGTAACTAGACCGTCTGATTAATAGGCGGAGGGAATTCTTTTCGCAGTTCCAGCAATATACGAATAATATATGACCCTTGGGTGTGACAGGCGTCGTTAACCGACTTTGCAAAGATGAGCTGAGAAGTTTAGTGAAAGAAAATTATGTTATAGACTCTAGAATTAAACATTGTCTATATTTTGTATTCTATTGCCTACGACATTAACTTTAATGTTATAAATTGCAAAGATTTTATGTACTGTAGCTAATTTTATTTACTGATAATAATTTGGCAAGTAGAAAGCTATGTACATTATTGTTAAGTTACAATTTGTGTTAAATTGTCCTTAATCCAAAAACACGTAACTACAATATCTCATTCCTTCGCAAATCTGTCCGAATATAAATCTTTTCGTTCCAGTACAATTTACTAAACAGAAAAAAATACTTAATAAATCACGAACCTTTTAGAGAAACAAGTAAAAACGCTAGCATCATAAGGCGTCGTCACACAAACAAGGAATCTCGGCCTCGCGTCGGAGAGAAAAGTAAAAATTGAAAATTGTTATCAAGATAAATTGTACCTTACAAGTTAAATGGGTCAGTATGACCCAGCTTCCATTACGAGGGATCGCAGTTAGAATATTAATTCAATTTATATCGGCTCCCTGAGGGTTTTATTAATGAACTGTGTTTAGGCAATTTTACAATATAAATCAGACGTTCACTAAAATTTCCTTTAGTTTAATCTATGCCTGCGTCGATTTAATGGTTTTTTGGTCATTTCGGCACACGATGGCACAGTTTGGAAATTAAAATTCAATTCGATATGGGTAAATATTTTACTTTAATCTTATATATAAAAATGAATCGCAAAATGTGTTGGTAAGCGCATAACTCGAGAACGGCTGAACCGATTTCGATAATTCTTTTTTTATTATATTCCTTGAAGTACGAGGATGGTTCTTATGTAGAGAAAACGTAAACATGTACCACGGGCGAAGCCGGGGCGGACTGCTAGAACATTATAAAACTCAAACCATTTTTTACATACATTCGCTTTATTAGAGCTTTTTGTACACTCACATCTTATGAAATATTTATTCTTTCAGAATAGACTTTCGACTAGAAACTTATTTGAAAGGTATTTTAAAGAAAGTAATAATTTAATACAGAAATAAAAAAGACGGGTTGCACTCCGGGAGTGCCGGCAGAAGTGAAAACTTGATTATTAACGTTGAGCATGTTTGATATCCATCCGTCTTACGCTTTTTCGATCAGGTCACGTGTCCTGACACGAGTTTAAGATTTTATACCCATTACAGAAAAAGTGCTCAACGCCGCTAAAGAAGTTTTCACTTCAATAATGTTGTTATTTAAATTCGTTATCAAAATCCAGCGTCAAAATCACACCGTTACTAACTAAAGTGTACAAGTAGGTATCAAACATTTTCACCAAACTGAATAAAACAATTGAAAAATAATGTTACACAAACATTAACATTGAAAAAGTTTTCAACACACGTCAATCACATTACTTTTACGTGATACAAACATACAAAAAAAATGTAAAAAGAACTGAATAATTTGGAAACGATCTTCATTTCACGCTTATTACGCGCCTGGGTTCGAACCTTTATGTATAATTCAAAAACATGTGCTATATACTTATTTGGTCAAATATAGCTATCTGTTTTTGATTTGGTTCTGTATTAGATTGTTAAACTATGACTAATATATTATAATATACTTCATAATTTTTTATGATTCTCTACCTCATGTACCTATTTATGTTAAATTTTTTAAAGGTTGATAAAATGATGTCCCTGTGTTATTAGTTATTTATACAAATAGTTTCCAAATAGTGATATAATTATGACAAAGTATGTACTCAAATTTCCTGCGCAGTTAGCAGGTCTGTATAGAAACCGTGGTCTAAATTATGTTTTTGTTTATTTGTTAAGATTTGTTATAATTGAAGTAATAAAAAACACAATAAATTTATCCAAAATATATATTTATTTCAAGTTACAACAAATTTTACAATAGCTGAAAAAGTTGGTAGGTAGTCAAATAAATATAACAAACGCATTTATTTTCATTCCCAATCTAATTTTCCAACACTCATAACTATAGTCTATAAATTAAGTATTCCTCGAGTTACATTTACTTTTTTCTTTTCAAATCAAGAAATCTTACTACATCTTCATCATTATTTCCTCACTTTCACTTCCTTTAATTATTTATACAATCCAAGGCTAAAACATTTCAAGCAGAACTTCACGTTTCCCCACGGGACCCTAAAACAGGCCGCGTCCCTTGAGACACTCAAGACGTAGGACAGAATTCACCATATAAAGAAACTATAGCTTTTCGCCCGCAGCTTCTCCCGCGTAGTCAAAGGAAATCCCGCATAGTTCCCGTTCCCATGGAATTTTTGGGATAACAACTATTCTTTATTGTGTTAATTCAAGTTAGACTATGTGTGTGCCAAATTTCATGGAAATCGGTTCAGTAGCTTTTGCGTGAAGGTGTAACAAACAAACATACAAATTCTCGAATTTATAATATACCTATTAGCGATCCTCCCCGGCTTCGCTCGTGGTACAAGTTTACGTTTTCTCTCCATAAAAACCATCCTCGTACCTACTTTACGGAATATTATAAAAAAATAATTAACGAAATCGGTTCAGCCATTCTCGAGTACCAACATATAAATACCAACAACATACCAACACATTTTACGATGCATTTTTATATTATAGAAAGAAGTAGGTTGCCTACATGTTACTATTTGATACCAATGATATGTTTGGAGGAGAAATAATTCAGATATCAACTATTCGAAAGGATATTCAAATTGGTTGAAACCGTTCGTATTCTAATGGAACGATCATTCTATATTATATATCAGAATATTCGGTAGATGTGAAGATATGAGCTTCTTGGAAAAACTGACTTGGATGGAATTTTAGTATGTAGGTAGATCGATATCTATACTAATATTATAAAGCTGAAGAGTTTGTTTGTTTGAACGCGCTAATCTCGGGAACTACTGGTCCGATTTGAAAAATTCTTTCGGTGTTAGATACTTAGATAGCCCACGAGGAAGGCTATAGGCTATCATCACGCTTAGATCAACAGGAGCAGAAATATCATTTATAACTTGCATAATAAACAGAATATTAGTAGTTTATTTGCAACATATAAAATTGTAAAGATGTGAAAATGCAATACACCTTGTTACTCTACATACATTTCAAAACTATCTACAATGTAACATTACTTATCAGCCCAAACGCCATTCCTATGAGACAATAAAAACCAATGTATTCACGCATCCAGCTCCCGTATCATCTTAAAGCAGTTTTATTTCCAGTGTGGAAGAGTGACAGCGCTATACAGATCGTCTAGCGCCATCACTTTCCCACACTGGAAGTAATACTGCTATAAGAAGTCTCAATTTCCAGTCGATAAATATTTAGATGCAAACACGGTAGCGGCCTCGAAGCTTCAATTCCTTCTAAGAATGCAGTTTGAAGAGCTTATATGGATTTTCGGTGCATTTCACCTAGCTTGAATACTGGTGTAGGAAATCTTTAGTATAGTCTTTAGTTAGTCCTATATTATCTGTGGTAATATTATTAATCTGCGTCTTTGAAATAACTATTTACTTGTGTTAGAAGTTAGCAATCAAGAATGCTTATTTGATCCATTGTCTTGTCATGCAATAATAAAACTGTTTAAACACTTCAAATTGTTTGTTTGTTTGTTACTCCTTCACGCGAACTGCTGAACCGATTATCGTTTTTGGCACACATATAAAAGGGTAACTTGGATTAACATACATATATTATAGT
>CAJQZN010040842.1:42954-70915 GCA_907164685.1 Colias eurytheme
GATGGTTCTTATGTAGAGAAAACGTAAACATGTACCACGGGCGAAGCCGGGGCGGACCGCTAGTTTTATAATAAAATTAGCTGTGCTCCGCGGTTTACCCGCAGTCCTCCGCTCCTGTTGGTCTCAGCGTGATGATATAATATAGCCTATAAACCTTCCTCGATAAATGGGCTATCACCGAAATAATTTTTCAAATCGGACCAGTAGCTCCCGAGATTAGCGCGTTCAAACAAACAAACAAACTCTTCAGCTTTATAATATTAGTATAGATTATACTAGGAAGTATTCCTGTAACTTCAGCAGAATAAAATATATCAAATAAATATGTAATTGATAACCGATTGAATGTTATCGAACACAATGGTCGTGAATATCAGCAATGATTGGGAATACGGGTTTTATCTCTCATCTTGACACATTATTATGAACCCGGTAGATGAATATATTACACTTGCTTAATATGATATTTAATGAAATTAATTGATAATAAACTTATTAATATTGGCGTAAAAACATATTGTTTGCGTATCTATCAAATATGAACACTTAAAGCAATGCTCTCTTTCTGAGATAGTTACAGGTAATATTTCTAAAGACAGCGATTTTGTGAAACAAATATGTAATTTTTGCTAATAAACAATAATTTATTCTTCTAGAAATTAAATACTTTTTAACGGATTTTAAACGCGATTTATTTATTATATTATTTTCCCGACGTTTCGAACACTTTACAGCGAGCGTGGTCACGGGAAGATGTTATACGTCTTGACGGTCATTCAAAAATTGCTATTTGTAAACTACCTCCACCTATTTCTGCGTAGTTGATATGTGGAGTATTTTTCCGGATGTTGGCAGTATTGGCTTATCGTGTCATGTACAAATTCATCGTCGGTAACATATTATACAGGGTGTAATCGTTAGGTGTGCACAAGCGATTATTCCGTAACTATTGCAGATATCAAAAAACTTTAAACTGATATCGAAAGTACTTAACCTAATGAGTAAAATGGCCATAATAAATTTTTAAAAATAAAACGAGTAATATCCAAAAATGTTACATTAAACGCTCCCATACATTTTATTTCCCATACATTTTGTATTCATAGCAGATTTTCGAAGTGATGTCCTCATTGTGCAATACAATGAGGCTATTTGCAGTTTCTAAATGAACTTCCCTTCAAATTTGCGAAGTAATTAAAGCAGAAAACCAAAAAAAAAGAAAGAAAAAGCTAAAATCTTTCTTATTAAATGTACATGGGATATTCGTATCTCATACTAAATATATGGGAGGATTTCAAGTTATTTTTTTAGATATTTCTCGTTTTATTTTTAAAAATGTATTATGGTCATTTTACTCATTAGGTTAAGTACTTTCGATATCAGTTTAAAGTTTTTTGATATCTGTAATAGTTACGGAATAATCGCTTGTGCACACTTAACGATTACACCCTGTATACCTATTACCTATATATTTTACTTACCTGTAAGCTGATCAAATTATATATTATTTGATTATATGTACATTATCTTTAATTAATTATTCATTATTAATTATTATCATCAACTTAGTTATGTTTATGATTCAAAATCTATTTTCGATACATCCTTTGTAAACAGTTGTTATAAACAATTTAAATATTGATTCTTGAGGCAATTACAAATATAAATTAAGTTTAAAATACTTTAATAAATATGTAGGTACATATACCTATCTAGTGTCTAGATAGGCTTTGCAAAGATATAAAAATTTGTATAGGTACTATTTCTTTAATAGTTTCTATTTTAATATTTAAAATTGCAAAAAAAAGCACAGAATTACGTATTTTCATTTCATTTTAAACTCAAACATTTATTTTTTCAATTAGACTTCTTCTAGAAGCACTATTGAATCGTCATTACATATTTTTGTCATTTACCACCGATTCAGAAAGCAGTAGCTATCTATGGAGAAGAACCGGCAAGAAAATCAAAACGCATTATATTATACTAGGTTTCCGCCCGCGGCTTCGCCCGCGCAGTCAAAGAAAAATCCGCATGGTTCCCGTTCCCGTTGGATTTCCGGGATTACATCATATTTCCAGGATAAATAGTACCTAGTCTTTCCTTTCTCGGGTATCAAAATATCAAAATACCAAATTTCATGAAAATTGGTTCAGTAGTTTAGGCGTGATTGAGTAACAGACAGACAGACAGAGTTAATTTCGCATTTATAATATTAGTATGGATGACGTAAGTTGGAAGGATTTTCTTCTTAAAATCTAAACATATAATAGGATAGAATAAGGAGCTTAAACACCTTTAATAGAATTGGTGAACACCTAGAAATCGTATAAAATTCGTCCCTAAAGACCAAAGATTTCATAAATACGCAAATATTCAATCTCATAACACTGAACCGGTTGAGATTAAAGTTTAAACTGAAGCCCACATTTCGGTAACTAGTTGTGAATTCCATACGATTCTTTTAATATTTACCAACTCAATTTCCTAACGTCACACGGCTGGGTTTATTGAAAGTCCTGAACGTAGGTCTTGGCAAGCGATGACGTCACAAGATTTCGCGGCAAGAGAAGTTTGGAATTTATGAATTCGATAATGCGGATAATGTCTGTGTGTTTGTTCGTGAACACGATATAACAGGATGATTAAATTGTGTATTAGTACTTTGGATAGCCTGGATTAATAGCCCATTTATCGAGGAAGGCGGAGAAATGAGGAAGGCTATCATCACGCTAAGACCAACAGGAGCGGAGCACAGCAGGTAAAACTGCGGGGCACAGCTAGTGGAATATAAAAGATAACAGATGAAGAGCCTGGTTGCGGCTTTAGGGCTTCGTCGCCGGTGAAATAATGAAATAATAATAAGTCGTAATGGTAGTTCAAGGTTTATATTTGTGCTCGGCGATTTACATAGTACAGACAAGTACAAACAAAATGTAATTATTAATGCGTGTGTCGACTGTTCGCACGAGCCGCGGAGCTGAGAGTGCGGGATCAGGCGCGCGGGGCCGGGGGGGGGGGGCGATCGGCCGATGAGCACTCGCGAGCCTGCGTGTGTGTGTAATTAATAATTTTGCACACAAGGCGTCAACAACAGAGATACCAGAATTATATCTCTTTTTTGTTACTACTCTGCAATGAACTACATAATAAACTCGTTAATATTTTAAATTACAATTACTACATAAAAATATTATTCTTGTTCTTTAAATGGACAGATATAATTTATACAAACTTTGAGTATGTTAAATCCATTCTAACTTGCTTTTTAATGAAATTTTACCTACGGATTTTAATGTTGGTTCTAGCCGTAGCATTGACAGGTACTTGTAAAAGTTTACATGAAAAAAAAAGTTTAAAAATATGAGCCAGCAGCTGATAATCTCACAGTTTGTTTAGTTTCATGTAAAATATTAAACTACTGTTATACAAAGTTTGCACACAAGCGTATAAAAGTTACCATATTTAAGGCATGATCATACCGTGACATTATCAAAATGACTGTCTCGTTAGGGTTTAACATGTTTGACAGGGTTGTAACTATGATGTCTTATATCAGTATTATTTCCAGGGTGCGAAAGTGATGGCGCTATACGACCTATATAGCTCTGTCATTTTTGCATACCTACTGGATTTAGTACTGTTTTGAGACGTCATGGTTATCACTGACTATAAAACAAAGTCGCTTTTCGCCGTCTGTATGCTTAAATCTTTAAAATTACGTAACATAGTTTGATGGAGTTTTTTTATTACCTAGGTTGTAGACAATACGCGGGCGGGAGGCTAGTAGAATATAACAAAGTTTATTCCCGCTGTCTGTCCATAATATGTATGCCTTTAAAACTACTTAAATGATTTTGATGCGAGTTTTTTCATTAGATAGAGTTATTCAAGAGGAAGGTTAATACCACAAAAGAATTAATCTTTTAAGGTATTTCTATTATTAAACTAGCGGTCCGCCCCGGCTTCGCCCGTGGTACATGTTTACGTTTTCTCTACATAAGAACCATCCTCGTACTTCAAGGAATATAATAAAAAAAGAATTATCGAAATCGGTTCAGCCGTTCTCGAGTTATGCGCTTACCAACACATTTTTCGATTCATTTTTATATATAAGATTATAAACAGACAGTAACATAAAAATTACTTAAATATCAATCCACACAACCTTTTGGTTTATCTTTTAAACTGCTGAACCAATTCTGTTAAAAGCTTTCTCTTTCCTTGGGTTCAAGTGAATCTGTTAATGGAAGTAATCCGATTAATACTTTTGCAGATATGTATATGTGTTTTATTTCAATCATATGAGATCACACACGTCACATTGGCCTTATTTTGAAGGTGATAAATCTATTCTTAATATTATAAAGCTGAAGAGTTTGTTTGAACGCGCTAATCTCAGGAACTACGGGTCCGATTTGAAAAAATTTTTCGGTGTTAGATGGCCCATTTATCGAGGAATATATATAGCTACAGGATAAAAGTATATCAACACGCTCTAAAGTATATCAATTATATATAGGAGTGGAGAAATACGGAACACAGCTACTAAATAATATACGTCTGACTGACTCTACAATCTACATCCATACTAATATTATCTATAAATGCGAAAGTAACTCTGTCTGTCTGACTGTTACTCAATCACGCCTAAACTACTGAACCAATTTTCATGAAATTTGGTATGGAGATATTTTGATACCCAAGAAAGGACATAGGCTACTTTTTATCCCGGGGACTGCGCGGGCGAAGCCGCGGGCGGAAACCAATACTCTATAATTATTATAACTCATATAATATTATACTGAGAATATAATGTTACTTTTTAACAGCTGCATTTGAGAATAATATATTGAAGCACTTACTTTAATTTGTAAATTGTATAATAATTGCAATCAGATTAAAACTAATAAAATTAGATCAATCGTCAAAACCAAACGATATAATTAGCAAATTAATTTTCGATGTACCAATTGTATTAGGTACATACTCCATCGATTAAGCTCCCCTGTAGTCTATCGACTAAGTCGAGTAACACAACATTATTAAGCAGCGAGTATTTGATAAATACATATTGGAATAATAATAATAATTTTGACGTACCATTTATGCGCACAAAACGTTATCAGAAATCGTTCATCAACTTAACTGCAAGGGATTGGAACGCCCTACCCGCTTCCGTCTTCCCAGATAAACATTCAAGGCAAGAGTGAATAGGCTCTATCTAGGCAGGCATGCCCGTCCATAGACTGCATCACTACTTACCATCAGGTAATGGTGCAGTCAAATGCCTGGCTATTTCTAAAAAAAAAATATTACATCCTCCATCGACCTCCCCTGTAGTCTTTCCACTAACTCGAGTGTAACGCTATTAAACAGATGATATTTTATCAATATTGTATAGTTGCATCGACGACTAGACTCTATAGTCTATCGACTTAGTTGCGCACATTGATTAAATACCACCCATTTGCAATAATATTATAACGAACTAGATTTCCGCCCGCGGCTTCGCCCGCGTTTGCAAAGGAAAACCCGCATAGTTCCCGTTCCCGTGGGATTTCCGGGATAAAAACTATCCTATGTGTTAATCCAAGTTACCGTCTATATGTGTGCTAAATTTCATTGTAATCGGTTCAGTAGTTTTTACGTGAAAGAGTAACAAACATCCATACATCCATACATCCTTACAAACTTTCGCCTTTATTTATATTAGAATATTAGATATTAGAATAATAGGTACTACGATAATATTGCACGCCTCATAAGCGAAGCGTTGAGGTGGGTACTACTGTCACTTCGCGCAAAACATCTGATTTTTCAAACTTAAAATGTCTTTATGTATCATACATTGCACTTGTAAGATAATACATACACACACATATTAAGAAAAAACACTATTTTTAACGTTCATGATATTTTTGATGTCATTTTTGTTATTTAAACTAGTTAAAAAACAGTTTAAAAAAGTTCTGTCTTGGACGTCCGTGTGTCTGTATGTGCGGATCCTTTTTCTTGTTAACACGATAGCGACCGAAATACTTTACTAATCGAGTATTTTTTTTTTCTCTTACGCTTGAGTATGCTCAGGAATAGAACCCTTTCATTTTTCAGGGTCTGATTCGATGTGGTTTAATTGTTATTAAATAAACAAAAATAATAATTAATAAATATTTATTAAAAAAAAAATTATGAGGCGTGCACTTTTGGATTTTCCAAATTATTACTATTTTTCCATCGACTGGACTACGTCGAGCAACACTAGTAAACAGGTGGCTTATAATTGAACTAGCATACCGCCGCAGAAGTACTTGCTTTTCCCGTCTGACAGCTCGACTGTGACTGGAAATGGATGGCTTGAGAAAATTGTCCTGTCGCCTTACAGGAAATTGATGAAGGGTACCTTTTAATTGCTAGAGAACGTTTTTATTTCGTTACGTTATTTAGTTATAGCACAGATGCTATCTACACTAACCTACACTAATATTATAAAGAGGAAAACTTTGTTTGTTTGTTTGATTGTAATGAATAGGCTCATAAACTACTGGACCGATTTTGATGAAATTTGGCACAGATAATCTTTAGACCCTGAGAAAGAACATAGGCTACCTTTTATTGCGAAATATGTACCACGGGCGAACAGTGGTAAACGTGGTAAATGTGTTAGAATGTGTGTGTGTGTGTGTGTAGATTGTATTTAAACACACATCTTAAAATAAACGAAAGAAAGTCAATTAAATAACACATAATAATGATATCCTTTGTTTTTAAAGTTCGTTCGTTTTGTTTTTAAAGAAAACATAAAAAATATTGTATATTGTTTTATACCCAACTAACTTTAAGCATTAGATCTACTGAAAATTAATTTAAATAGTCGTAGGGAAATAAATAAATAAATAAATAAATATTTCAGGACAATTTTCACACACGGCACGATCTGATCCCATACTAAGCTTTCGCTTGTGTTATGGAAACCAGATGCCTGATAAACATACATATATAATTTTAAATAAATACTTAATTACTTATATAGATAACTAACACCCAGGCACAGAGCAAACATCTATGTTCATCACACAAATATTTGCCCCGGGTGGGGATCGAACCCACGACCTCTGGCTTGGAAGGCAGGGCCACTACCAACCAAGCCAACCGGTCAGTCGAATTAATTCAATGTTGCCTTTTAATTAATACAATCTCAGTAACAAACTCAATCTTTTTGAAGTGAAACTTCTTTAGGTGCATTGAGAGTAAAATTTAAAGGTTGCGTCATGGCCATACCGTCACGTCATGGAGTAAGGCGACGATTTTGGTATCCTTGAATCTTGCCAAAAAGTTTCACTTCTGACACGTGTGCTCGCAAATGAAATGAAGGTAAATAAAGGTGTAAAGTATATAAATACATCCTACAATATTATTACTGCTATAAAAATTAAAAACTTATAAGTTTGCTGAGCACATAAATAATATGTGAATATTTTATAAACAAGTAAGTAATAACGAACAATTATTATAATATTTTAATAAAAAAATAATGAAAATTTGTGTCACACTCGCTTTTTGTGAAATTGAATAAAAAATAATTTCAAAAGCTATCCTATGTACTTCTCAATAAAAATCTTACCAAAACCAATTTACTATTGGAAGCAAATCCTAATGAATTGGGCCTTGATTTTTATAGTCGATGAAAAAATAATTACAATTAATATTTAGAATTGTAATAATATAATATGTATTCGTTTCATATACAAGTGAGGTTCTATAAGGAAATAATTATTAGGTATAAATACTGAAAACTTTTTTTAACATATTGAAAAAAAATTCAAAGGTTTCTTTGTTAATAATATCCTCAATAGATCCTTTCAATGGAATTCATTTTGAATACCCCTTTAGATTAAATAAATATCATTTAATATTTTAAACAATATACAAACTATTCAAGTATTTTTTTGGATTTCGCGAAGATATAAATGCCGGAAATTGCTTTTTATTGTTTCTTTGGGTACGAATTTATCTTTGAAAATGTCTATTGAATTTTAATGTTTTTCATTAAAAAGAAATGCTAATTTTAATCCGAAAGAAATATTTACTAAATCGCAATATCCTACAGTATTGAATATCAATGATATTAAAAAAAACACTGTATCTATATTTTAAAAACATTTGTTTTTCTAGCCTATACTGTACCCGTTTTTTTCGTAGTTTTTTAATCATTAGACCACTTTTAAAATCTATCCAGACGTTTTTGAGAAAAATCGTAACAAATAAACAAAAATATTTTTAGAATAATGACTGCGATATTATATCTTACTTAATAAACTTTTGATACTGAAATAAAACACGTTTAACCCATTGACCACCGAGCGGCCCGATCGGGCCGAGACACAATAGATTTTCTATTGTGTCTGTGATCCGAGGACTGACGGATTAAAAGTAAGAATGAATATTTATAATGTACTAGATTTCCGCCCGCGGCTTCGCCCGCGTTTTCAAAGGAAAACCCGCATAGTTCCCGTTCCCGTGGGATTTCCGGGATAAAACCTATCCTATGTGTTAATCCAAGTTACCCTCTATATGTGTGCTAAATTTCATTGTAATCGGTTCAGTATTTTTTACGTGAAAGAGTAACAAACATCCATACATCCATACAAACTTTCGCCTTTATAATAGTATTAAGATTAAGATTCACATTAATATTCTTTGCTTTAAAAAGAATGTAAATACTTTAAAAGAGCATTAACTGATTTAATTTATACAGCTTTTTCTTGCTTGGAAAATCTTATTCATAAATCTGATTGTTTATTATAAATGTGATTTTTAAATACTGTTGTTGTTGTTAGTTTCTTTTCAACTTTTACATGATTTAACCATAAGGTTATTAATCAATTATAATAACAACTAGCGGTCCGCCCCGGCTTCGCCCGTGGTACATATTTACGTTTTCTCTACTTAAAAACCATCCTCGTACTTCAAGGAATATAATAAAAAAAGAATTATCGAAATCGGTTCAGCCGTTCTCGAGTTATGCGCTTACCAACACATTTTGCGATTCATTTTTATATATAAGAGAAGAAGAAGATTAGGTACCAACTACCATCGTTACGGAAAAAATTACACAGAAAAGTCACAACTTTGTAGTTATGCTTCTCAAAACCATAATCATTCTAATAAGGTTGCATGAAAGAATTTTAAAAGATGTCACATTTATTATTTCAATAGACATGCATATGAATAAAAGATAGTATCTTTCTTTTTTCTCTTGGTTGAGTTGGCAAGTAATTGGGTTATAAAAATGTTTTAAGCTGCGTCTACATTTTCAGCGTAGTTAAACGTCATAATGCAGTCATTATTATATTAAATTAGCGGTCCGCCCCGGCTTCGCCCGTGGTACATATGAAAAATAGATGTTGGCCGATTCTCAGACTTACCCGATATGCACAGAAAATTTCATGAGAATCGGTCCACCCGTTTCGGAGGAGTATGCAGACTAACATTGTGACACGAGAATTTTATATATAAGAGATTTACTTTTATTAAACGGCGTAATAACATAAAAGTATATAAAGAGACTAGGCTTTTAATGAAACGGCTGATTTCACATAACACGATGTATACTTTTTAAATATTGGTTTTTTATTAAATACTATTTCCGCCCACGGCTTCGCCCGCGTTTTCAAAGAAAAACCCGTTCCCGTAGGATTTCCGGGATAAAACCTATCCTATGTCCTTTCTCGGGTATCAAAATATCTCTATACTAAATTTCATGCAAATTGGTTCAGTAGTTAAGGCGTGATTGAGTAACAGACAGACAGACAGAGTTACTTTCGCATTTATAATATTAGTATGGATTATGTTAATCAAAATAATTGTGTTGTTACTTTGCATATACGTTGTTTGACTTTTTATTATATGAATAGATAAAACAAGTAAATAATAGATTTAAAGACAGAAATGCTTTGGTTAAAATAATCTTCATCACATACATTCAAACAACATTTTTATTAATATAGAGACATAATATTGTTATCCTTCCTCTTCGGGATTAGTTTAGTTGTGCCAATTCAAATGTTACTACATAAAAATTCATATATAATATTTAGGTTAAACATATACACCCCAACAATTTATGATAATGTAAATATATATCTTGGCAATAGTTTATAGAGTAGCTATGCGCCCGGTTGCACTCGCGTTTTCGCGCAACATTCGATTCTTCGTATTTTATATTTTCTGTTTCGTTGCGAATTGCGTGTACAAATAATAAACAAATTTTCAGCCATCTCTTACAGCTATATAAAATTAGTTCTTGCGTCGTGTACTTAGTAGTAATAAGCGTAGTTATTTTTATAGTTGCATTATTGTTTGGTATTTTTTTTAGATGAAAGTTAAGGAAAAGAGACGATGAGTGTCTGCTTCGAAGAATATTGAAGAAGAAGAAAAAGAGAACAACTTATCATTTTTCACTCTTCTTACGTCGCGTCGTAGCCGTGTGTAATGAATTTGCAGCTTAACTCATGTCGCTCAAATGTGACCCAATGAAAACGCAGCTTTATTTAATTAGAAGTTTTTCAAGCGTCAAGTAGAAATGACTAATCCTTTTATTTCTTTTCAAGTTGCATGTCAAGGTGATCCCAGTACCATAGCATTGAAACGAATGAATTAGGCGCCATATTTAGTTCACAAAACATTGCTTTTTTTGTTTATTTCACTAACTTTTTAACGCAATTTTGTTTATATTTTAATTGTTTGATTCAGAGTAAATATTAGTATTCAGATTCTCTGTGATTCGCTTTACCACTTAGTAGGTACGCTTTGTAGTGGAATCTATGGAAATTGTGTTCTTTTTAAAAAATATACAACATACAATTATGTATTATTTTCGTAATTTCTCAAAATGGATAAAATAAAAATAAAAATAATATATGCTATATACCGCTCTATATCGATGAATAAATTTTCAAAATCGGTTAATGTTTGTGATTATTCGTTTCAAAGAAGCAAAGCATCTACTTCTTAATACTATTATAAAAGCGAAAGTTTGTATGGATGTTTGTTACTCTTTCACGTAAAAACTACTGAACCAATTACAATGAAATTTGGCACACATATAGAGGGTAACTTGGATTAACACATAGGATAGGTTTTATCTCGGAAATCCCACGGGAACGGGAACTATGCGGGTTTTCCTTTGAAAACGCGGGCGAAGCCGCGGGCGGAAGTCTAGTATTCTATAAAATATTGTGTAAAAATACGTGAATTAAATTTTCACCGCCATATCAAAATATTTGAAACAATAAAAACAATGAAATGACGGAACACATATCTCACTCGGATAAGTAAGCACATTGTATCAATTGTGTTTGTTATCGTTTCAATGTATTTTTATAGCTCCATGTTTGGGCGGAATGTATTTTATAGGATACATTCATATTTTAATGTATGTTATTTGATTCATGTTTTTCAAACAAGTTTGTAATGTGTGAAGTCCCGTGTCCCCTAGTGGGGGAAGCATGATGCATTATACATACATCTGTTTCACTGATCGATTTTCTTTAGGGAGAAGCAGGTGATCAGCCTTCTGTGTCCTGCCACAAGTTTTTAATAAACATTACTATTTAATTATAATAAAATAAGGTCATAATTATGTCATCGGACTTTCAAGTTCTTGAATGTAATTTTTTAGATGCTGTTTCTCTGCGCCGAGAGCAATTGTGATTTGAATTTAAATATGAAGACAAAATGAAAACTCTATGCATTTTTTTTTAAATTTTTGTTTAAATTATATTTAAATTATAAACCAAATTAAGAATTAGTTATTTCATGCGAATTAATTCAATTTTAGTGCCATTGCTCTACCATTTTCTCTTATCACTAACTTTTGGATTAAACTTTATTACCAGCCAATAAATAGCTGAAAAAATACCGATTCATCGACAAGTGCAAAAAAATTTTAAATATCTTTCAAATTACCTCACATTACTAACATAATTTCACAGTACCTTTACACTTAAAACCTACCTAATTCTCTCCCTACATTTCATACGAAAACTTCACCCTACATAAACCATACCTAGGCAATTTGTCTCGGACTAAATCCTACAAGATATCACGATTCAGCCTTTCGTCTAAATATTTCCCTTTGATCCCATCCTTTGACGTTACTGCTGAATTTTTTATTTTAACATCACAGAAAAAATAAGTGAGAATAATTTATGACTACAAAGCTATTTGTATTAATATTAATTCTTTGTCTATCTACTTGACTTGAAGTAAAATACAATGAAAAGCCTACATAACGTTACGTATGAATATTTCAGTTTTAACTGGTTAAATAAAGAGCTTTCTGTAATTCTAGAGATAATTTATTATGAACAAACATCAAATACTAGCTGTGACCCGCAGCTTTACTCGCATTGCTCCTCTCCCATTGGTCTTAGCGTGATGATGGTACTCGACGATGACGATAAATGACGATCGGTGACGATAAATGGACTATCTAACAGTGAATAATTTTTCAAATCGATTTCTTAGTTCCTGTGAGTAACGCGTCAAAACAAACTCTTCATCTTTAGATATTATATTTGTACTAGCGGTCCGCCCCGGCTTCGCCCGTGGTACATATGAAAAATAGATGTTGGCCGATTCTCAGACTTACCCGATATGCACAGAAAATTTCATGAGAATCGGTCCACCCGTTTCGGAGGAGTATGCAGACTAACATTGTGACACGAGAATTTTATATATAAGAGAAGATATAGATTACTAGCTTACCGCCCGCGGCTTCGCCCGCTTTGTCTAAAACCTAATTAATTATATACTAAAACCTTCCTCTTGAATCACTCTATCTATTAAAAAAAACCCGCATCAAAATCCGTTGCGTAGTTTTAAAGATTTAAGCAAACACAGGGACATAGGGACAGAGAAAGCGACTTTGTTTTATATTATGTAGTGATTAAGTACATACTTTTGATAGTAATAGAGTATTTGTTACACGTCTTTCTTGTCTATTGAAAATTAAAAGTTTCATCCTAAGAATATTATCATCATTTTCTTCATCATCATCATCATAGTTTGCTTCATAATTAATAATGTCGAAAAACCTATGAACATTAACAAATCCTGAAAACATCTATAATTACAAAATCCTAACTCACTGTAACAAAGGGTCTTTCATTCTCTAATATCCCCGAAGCTTTAATTAAAAACTTATCAGGCACCTTTTACAGAGATGAATTTACTAAATCAAAGAATTTACTCCTGGAGTAATTCATTTTTAGGGTTCCATATCGAAGGGTAAAGCGGGACCCTATTCTTATTTAAGGACTTCGTTGTCTGTCTGTCTCTCTGCAGGCTGTATATCATAAACCGTGATAGCTAGAAAGCTGAAATTTTCACAAATTATGTATTTTCGTTGCCGATATAACAACAAATACTCAAAATTAAAAATATATAATTATATATATTAAGAGGTGGTCCCTATAGTACGGAACCCTTCGTGCGCGAGTCCGACTCGTACTTGGCCGGTTTTTACGATTCAGATGTTAAAAGATAATATTTAACTATATTCTTTATGAAACCAAGTATTTATTTCGCGAGTTTTACTAGCGAAATAAAACATTTCATCTCCTGGAAAATAAAGTTTTATGGAATAAGATATAGTTTCAATCAAAACTTAACCTATATTTTGTAGTATGCAGTCGCTTCACTTTTACTGCAAGCATTGTAAAACCGAAACTATGCGCGCAATATCTTACTAATAAAATAACTATTTCAAACTAGATTTCCGCCCGCGGCTTCGCCCGCGTTTTCAAAGGAAAACCCGCATTGTTCCGTTCCCGTGGGATTTCCGGGATAAAACCTATCCTATGTGTTAATCCAAGTTACCCTCTATATGTGTGCTAAATTTCATTGTAATCGGTTCAGTAGTTTTTACGTGAAAGAGTAACAAACATCCATACATCCATACATCCTTACAAACTTTCGCCTTTATAATAGTATTAAGAAAGATTTGCTTTATATGTTTAAAACTTTAAATTATTGTCTGTTTATTTTTACTATTTTCATCCTGATTTGCTACCTCATTATTTTATTGCATAGAATACTATATTTAATAGTTGAAACTTATAACTTGCACTTGGCCAGCGTGGTAAATGCGAGGCCTGTATAGCAATGGGAACATATTATATGGG
Organism: Colias eurytheme; assembly: GCA_907164685.1. Lineage (NCBI taxonomy): Eukaryota > Metazoa > Arthropoda > Insecta > Lepidoptera > Pieridae > Colias > Colias eurytheme. The sequence goes on from CAJQZN010040842.1 coordinate 57,144, forward strand.
CTAATGATAATGATTTGAAACTAGAGTTTATCAAAAAGCAAAATTCATTTAAATCGGTGCAGCAATTCGTAAGATATGTAGTTATAAACATCAACAAGTTTTTTACCCCGATTAACCCCAGACCTGGCTCATATAGTTCAGTGGATTAAATCCCGATTTAAAGCGGTTATAAATAATGTATTGGTCCCATACAGCAGAGTTCAGTATTACTCCATATTGGCCAAATAAACGCCTCCGTTATTAAGCACGAAAAGATGGCGCCGGAGAGACATCGCTTATCCTGGTTTTGGATGTGACATTGAAATGGATGTGTGAAGTAGGTATAATTTATTTAGTTTTGTTTTTGATGGGCAATATCTTTAACTTACTAAAATAAAGGAATAGTGTTAAAATAAATAAATAATATTATTTAGTATTATTCAATTCAAAAAATACGCCGCCCTCATTCCAGTCTCTTATATTTCTTGTTCCACAAGTAATCATCAATATAAAAATAATCCATGTAGAGCAAAAGACAGATGCTATTTACATTGGTTACATCATCACCATTTACAGATCATTTTTTTCTGAGGGCAAAACCATTTTATAATAACCATAAAAGATCATTCGTTTTTGTATATCAGAGTAAGCAAAGAAAGACCACCTGCTCCTTGAAAAAAAGTTCAATTCAAGTTTTTAGTTAAACTAAATTAATTCACAATAAAATGCCATATCCACGAGAACCTTCATCCCTGGTCCCAAATCTCATCATGTCGAGGCGCCAACTACATTTCATCCGCTCGCACTAAAATTATTCTCTGCCTATCGATTCCTCTAACACTGACACTAATCGAATTTTAATATGAGATTATTTCCAAGATTTTGTATGCATTATAACTTCCTGCTATGGTTTTTAACTTAAGTATCAGCTGTTAACCGCCATCCTGTTACAAATGACCCGAAATTTTGTGTCAGTGTTTCGGGTCATTTGTAACAGGATGGCGGTTCTACAGGGGTCTTAATACGTAATGTCTTAATGTACGCAATGAAAAAAAGAAAAATTATGGTCAGAACGCTGATACCGGATACCTTAAGATACTGTAATATAAAATATTACAGTATCTTAAGATAAAATATTATAGTATCTTCACCGTGTGTGACGCGCTTTAGTTGTAAATAGCGATGTAGGAAAATGTAGTGTATATGAAGATAAAAGAGGCATTATTAGAAAGTGGATTAGAAAGTGAAAGCGCTTTTGAAATACCTATATTACGAATGATGAAAATAAACTACAGAGAAAACTAGTTAATAGTTTGTTTGAAATCTTACGAACTGGATCATCGAAAATGGTTATGAAAAAAGTGAAGTCCCGTGTCCCCTAGTGGGGTAAGGGGCAGATGCATTATTCATACATCTGTTTCACTGATCGATTTTCTTTAGGGACAAGTAGGTGATCAGCCTTCTGTGTCCTGCCAGACCGAGACATTTTTTTTTTCTTCGTCTCCACCGGGAATCGAACCCAGGACCCCTCGGTTCTACGCTCACGCGTCAACCACTGTACCAAGGAGGCGGTCTATGGTTAATGGTTATGGTTTGGATAATGGTTATGAAGTGATTCTTAATTATTGACTGAAATTGAAACTTTTATCCAATATTACTCTTCTTCTTACATTAGCTCCCTACCACTAAAACAAAAACAATAAAACGCATGTCCCTTAGATACAATATAGCTTTTTACTAGTGAAATAATCTACAAAAAACCTCCACTTCCTTCGCTTATTTGCTACAAACAAACAAACAAAAACATCCTTTTGAAACTATATACTAAGCAACATTCGTTTAATAAAAGACTAAACATAATATTTCCTTAACACAATAAACGTTTTCATATATTTCACGAACAAACTGAAGTGAGCAACCACATAACGACAATGCATCTCATTTAAACACCGCAAACATTAAAACTACCCGCAATTCTGTAAAATTTACACACATTTTAACTAAGCTAGGGTTGCCACAAATTTTAGTTAAGATATAATTTTTTAAGTAGTTTCATTTGTAGTTAAAACGCTACCCGCTTGAAGTAATTAACCATTTACATATTTGTGCTATGTTATATTATACTAGTTAAAGCTCGCGGTTTTATTCGCCCGAAACTTATTAAGGATGTCTATTTATTGTACCCTGCTATAATATTTCTGCAGTTTTCAGTAAAAAACATAATACAAATAAACAAAAATTATTTATTGTGCACCACAGAAGGGCACAACAGGCGGTATAATAAGTAATAAACCATTAGAAAATGGTTTATCATCTAATTCACTTTATCTTTATCTAAGTGGATTGGTGGATAATGGTTTCTTAATTATGCTAGAACGGTTGGACAGATGTAGGTGAATTTTTTGACCCAGACTGTTGTGTTATAACAGTCAGTTATAACACAACTCAAACATATAATACGTAGCCTATAGCACTTAGGGAACAAACAAATCCAACGACGAAATAATTTTAGAAATTAGTCTAGCAATTCTTGATATTAGCGCATTTAAACATTCAAACTCTACAACTTCATACTATTAGTATCGATAGCATCACACAAACTAAATATAACACCAAAACTTTAAAACACGAAAGAAAACGAATTTATTAATTTACTCCAAGAGAAAGATCAAATCAATCTTTGCCAATTAACTACTTCCATAAAATTTCATAATTTCGCTCGAGGGTTCAATCTCTGCCGATCGTTCTATATTGAGTTTCTACAGAATACTAATCATTTTTAATAATGCCCTTTAAAAGGGACCATTCGGTAGGGCTGACACAAGGATATTTTGATGTACCTTCCTTAATTACATTTTCTTCTAAATTCGCATCGCTTTGTATTTTTGTCATACTGTTTACATTGGATTTTAATAGAGACAACTAGCGGTCCGCCCCGGCTTCGCCCGTGGTACATATTTCGCAATAAAAGGTAGCCTATGTCCTTTCTCGGGTATCAAAATATCTCCATACCAAATTTCATGCAAATTGGTTCAGTAGTTTAGGTGTGATTGAGTAACAGACAGACAGACAGAGTTACTTTCGCATTTATAATATTAGTATGGATATAACAAAATATCACTGAAAAGAATAGGAGGACATTTTTGAGTGATAAAAAGATATTTCCGTAGTGCAGTGAGTATATACAGAATATCGTGGTTTTCCTCACGCAATAATAAATAACTAGCTGTTCCCGTGACTTCATTCGCGTGGAATAGTGACTGTATAGTAGTAAGAACTTAGGTAACACACAATTATTGAGTAAACAGTAAACACGTACTACCATTGTCGAAAGTTTGTATGTGTGTTCATGATAATATCTATAAGCCTGTTGCTTTTACATCATTTAAGTTGGGCCGTAACCGTGCACACATTGCATGGGACCACAGTATCAAAAGCAGTGGTGTTTTGCCAAAGGCCAGGCCTATGTGGCTTTGAGTAGAGTTCAAAATATGCAGGGTGTTTTGATAAAACATGACTAATTGTAATTCACACGTCATGCCCATTTCTTTGATATGTCACTTTCATTGAACAGACATCACTTTTCTACAATTTTATTACATGTATTAATGATGGATGATTATTGATGATGATCGGAAAGATAATTTAAAAAATGCTCAAATCGCACCACTAAGTTTCTACAAAAAGCTCAAATCACATGGAAAGCTCAATTTAACAAAAAGCTCAAATCACATGAAAAGCTCGAATCACATGGAAAGCACAATTTAACAAAAAACTCGAATCACATGGAAAGCTCAATTTAACAAAAAGCTCGAATCACATGGACAGCTCAATTAAACAAGAAGCTCAAATCCCGTGCTTCCTTAAATGGTCATAAGTCATAACTTTTTTATTTATGAACCGATTGACAATTAATAAACATGAAGGTTACCACAATATAGTAGTGAAACTCGCATCTTAATCGGATAAGCCGTTTCTGAGATTAGCGTGCACAAACACACAGACAAACAGACAAAAAATTTGTTAACTACAGTTTTGGGTTCGGAAACGATAACACCTGCTATTTTTTTTTTACATATTTTCATTGTACAGACATCACTTTTCTATAATTTTATTATATGTATTCATGATATTATGATATTAATCTACAATTTCTCATTTAATTTTTACGTTCCATACTTGAATCAATACTCTCAGTTTTAGCTAGAGCAAAATTATTACCTTTTACAAGCTTTAACACAATATTGATAAAAAAATACGTGGCACTTGAGGACTGCGCGGTAAAGCTATTGCATAGCATCGCACCGCTGTGCCGGTTGGAGTGGGGAGTGTTAGGTTTTTAAAGTGAAACTTTTATTACATCGTCTCAAACTTTTTGGTCTGTGTAGCGCATGTCGCGTGTATCGCGGCTGCCGAGTAGATAGCCGGCAGCCGACCGTCACGCGACATGCGCTACACAAAGCAGTGTTCGGAACCGTTCGAACAGTTTCACTTTTACCGTGGTTTCATAAAACCACACAACATTTTTTTCGTTACGGAATTTTTACATTCAGTCGCCGCGCTCAAATTATCTCAGGCTTAAAATATATATAATATAAATTATTCAGGTATGGGTAAGCATGCAAAGTGAAAAGTTTTTTTTTTAAACAACATAATCTTAAATTAAAGATACAAAAGATTGCAATAACACCGTAACTTAGTAAGCTTAAGTTATTGCATTAGCTACCGCCTGCAACTTAGTTCACTTTTACATTACCGGCACGAAATATTTTGCTATAAAAGAAAAAGGACATTCACATATAAAATAACAGAAAAACAAACAAAGTTTTTATATTCCTTGCACAAGTTCTGGCTTATAAACATAATATTATGTATACTGCCAATTTTGTATGAACTTTTCTGTGATATATTGATTTCTCTCTAGGTATATAAATGTTATTCTTCTATTTAAATTAAAAAATGAATTCTCTGTGCTTTCAAATTTTAGTAGACAACCCTATTATTACAAGACAGGTGGCAAGGAACTCGCTATCATTTTTTACACCAAGAATAGATGATAGGAGGAAATAAAATTAAAATATTGAAAGCGAGTATATAAGTCTGTTGAAATTTATGACTAACGAACATTATGTTATTTCTTCCTAACTGACTGTGTAGAAAATCTCTACTTATATTTCCACTAGCTTTCCGCCCGCGGCTTCGCCCGCGTTTTAAAAGAAAAACCCGTTCCCGTAGGATTTCCGGGATAAAACCTATCCTATGTCCTTTCTCGGGTATCAAAGTATCTCTATACCAAATTTCACGCAAATTGGTTCATTAATTAAGGCGTGATTGAGAAACAGACAGACAGACAGAGTTACTTTCGCATTTATAATATTAATAGTATGGATTTCTAAAAATGAGATTAATACGATATGAGTACAACTATTTATGAATATGAATTCATTTTAGTCTCGGCAATACAGTTTTTACGGTAAACGTTTACTATTAAAATGAATCTAATAATGAATGAATGAATGAATGAATGAATGAAAAACACTTTATTGTACACCAGATATGATACATTGTATAAACTTAACAATAAATTAATCAATGTACAGTAGGCGGCCTTATCACTGGCAGCGATCTCTACCAGGCAACCCAGAAAAGACGAGGAAAATAGTTAAATTAATCATGGTGGTGCATAATGAATAAAAGTGCATGAATCAGAATATATTTATATACTATAACTACATAATAAATACATACATACGTATATACCTGAATGAATCTAATAATCTTTGTAGCTTGTACGTATAAGCAGTATAGTCACGTAGGTAGATGAACGTTTTACTTATATGTTAAGAATTAGGATTGTAACAAGCACATAGTGTGTATATAGTAAAAGTAAAAGTTACACCTAACAACACACTTGGGGTAACAACATAATGTAAAGAGATCAGTGCTTATTATAATTGTAACGGATAAACTTATAAACAACTAAATTGATTTTGATAATTATTTCACTAATCAATAGTCTAAATGTAAGTTTAACAAAGGATCAAGCTACTTCCGTAAATCCAAACTATTTCAGCTCTTACACGTATATATTTGTAGCAATTACAAGCAACATACAATATAACTAAGGAATAGTTGAGATTGGCTCTTATAAGAGAATTCCTTCCGATCAGTCAGTCAATTTGATACGGACGGACGAGCCTGTGCGCTAGTACAAGGTATATACTTATAGAGGTTTAATATTATATTTAGTTCTCGTTTTTATCAAGGCTTAATAACCAAAAGACAAATCTTCATATAATCATATCCAATTGTGATACGTAAAACAGAAAATGTTACTGAAACTTAAAGTGAAACCAAACTTCGGAAAACGTGGAAATAATTTTAGCTTCAATGAGAGCCTATTTTCAAAATCTAAACGACTTCTATCAAACAAACATGCACGAGAAAAGATTCCATAAAATCCTACTATGTAATATTAAAAACGCGAAAGTTTGTGAGGATGGATTATTGTTATTCTTTTACGTGAAACTACTACACTGATTACAATAAAATTTGTTATGTAGTTAGCTGAAGACCCAAAATAAGACATAGGCTGTTTTTTATCCCGGAAATCCCACAGGAACGGGAACTATGCGGGTTTTACTTTGAAAACGCGGGTGTAGCTGCGGGTGGAAATCTAGTCGTACATATCTACTGCAAATTACGATGATACGGACAGTTAAATAGCAACATAAACATAGATACATAAAATACATATACACATCACACAGACTATATTTACTTCTACATTATATTATAACATCTAACGGCGTTAGTACACCGACGCATTCGCGTGCGGCAGCGAAACAACAAAAAATCTGTCAGTAGTGTGGCAGGATTTCGCATATGATATGTCTCACTCTAGCACATAGATAGATGAAATAGTTGCGTCCTTGTCAGTATTGTTTCGCAAGGAACTGCGAAATGGCCATTACACAGACGCATTGCGAAAAAGTTGCGAAAACATTGCTGTGTAAGTGCTAACGTTCCGCAGATATTTAGCTATGCAGTAGTTTCGCAGAGATTCGCTGCCACACGCGAATGCGTAGGTGTACTAACGGCGTAAAACTTTCCGACCCGCTCCCTATAAAAAACGCTCCTGACTCGTACCCAAACAAATGAACAGAAATATAATTCCGTATTGTATCCAGCAAGGTCGAGTATCATTACAGTTAACTGTCAAACTCAGGGACAGCACTTGAATAAGTTGCCCCTAGAATGGACCGAATAATTTGCCCCTGGAATGGGTCGAATAAGTTACCCCTGGTATGGGCCGAATAAGTTGCCCCAGGAATGGGCCGTATAATTTGCCCCTGGAATGGGTCGAATAAGTTGCCCCTGGCTTGCCCCATAGAGCATGGGGCAGTCAATAATGATGTTTGATTTGCTGTTGATCTGTCAGGAGTTTTCGTTCATTGTTGTTTGGGATTAGAAGCGAATTAAACAATGTTTAGAATTTAGATATTGTTTGTAAATTATATTTAACTTAACCTGTTTTGACAGTAGATTAATGTTTATCTATAACTTACTAAAGATCACATTGAAATTCTGATCTGTTGTTTACGAGTAATTCGTAATTAATAAAGTACCATACTCTAGATATAACTTAAAGATACCTACTCGTACAATCAAATTATTCACATGAAGAAAAACTTTCTTCATTCCTACTTCTGTTACCATGTATTTTATCTACAAATATTCATCAAAATTTACAGAAAATCCACTTGAAAATTAAATAGATTCCATTTTCAATATTCATGTAAGATTTATAAGATGAGACCTGTAATAAAAGAATTGGTAGAGCCATTTACTATTTAGACTTCTAGAATAATCTATACTAATATTATAAAGCTGAAAAGTTTGTTTGTTTGAACGCGCTAATCTCAGGAACTACTGATCCGATTCGAAAAATTCTTTCGGTGTTAGATAGCCCGTTTATCAAAGAAGGCTATAGGCTTTATATCATCTCGCTAAGACCAACAGGAGCGGAGCACTGCGGGTGACACCGCGGAGCACAGCTAGTGAATATATACAAGGTCTATTAGCTTGAATCTTCTAGTAGCGACATTATTAATTAACAGAGACAAATCAATTTACGGAGATTAGATAATTATGTATTCAAATTCAATTATGTTGAATCGTATGACGTTTAAATGTATGCTACTGTATCTATTATAATCTACTAGCTTTCAGCCCGCGGTTTCGTCCGCGTTTTCAAGGAAAAACATGCATAGTTCCCGTTCCCGTGGGGTTACCGGGGTAAAATCTTATGTGTTAATCCAGGTTATATGTGTGCTAAATTTCATTGTAATCGGTTCAGTACTATTTACGTGAATGAGTAACAAACATACATCCACATTCACATGCATCCATCCTTACAAACTTTCGCTTTTATAATATAAGTAGGATGTATATTTTATTATATTGAAGGAATATATCTATAGAATAATAGTATTTATGGCCGGATTGTTAAGGTTTCTAATCCTTTGAAGGATGAGATGCATTTCAAATGTGTTTCACTAATCGATTATTTACAAATGAGTGATCAGACAGACTGTTTCTTTTCTTTTCTACACCAAGGAACAAATCAGACACACCCTGTATTATTTATAAATAAATAAAATTAATATTTCAGACATTTTTCACACACAGCTCGATCTGATCACATACCGAGCTTTCGCTTGTTTTATGGAGACCAAATGACTGATAAACATACATATATAATTTTAAATAAAAACTTACATATCTATAGATTAAATTATAATTAATATATTATTTATAATATACAAGACAACAATTAAAAGAGAAAAAAAAAAGAAAACTACTATATCAAAAAGCTCCACAGGTAAGCTACAAATGCACGGTCTACGAAACATTTAATAAAATGCGTAGCAAATGGCGTAGGCTGTAGTAGCTACGCCATTTATTTTTTCAATGCTACGTAACTTTTGCTGGTACTTTTTTCTAGTAATAAATTGTATTACATTGTAAAGAATGGAATTTTAGAAAAAGCTTCTAAATATTGCAATACCCTTACTTTTAAGTTGACTCATTTTTTATATTTTCATAATTTAAAACGTATGAAATGAATAAAAATATGTATTTTTTCAAACTCTAGCATTTATTTATTTCACTAGACTTCGTTTGGAAGCTTTTTTCAACTGACCTTTTTTATTTTTACCTACTCTTACTTATTAATCTATTCATTATGGACCTAATAACTACAAGTTAAGATTTAAATTCGTTTAACAAAGAGCGAATATAGTATGGAGAAATGTCACTAATTAGGCATCTATTAGAGCTCGGCAACTTGCGATTGGTTCGGTAAATGCTTATCAGAAGCCCGTAATGAAATTATAGCTCCGCTTTAGGCTATGTAATCTAGAGTTAGTGCTATCGTTCCACTTTGAGCTAAGCTTTAACTAAAAATTAGATTTAGATGAAAAATGTTGTGTGGTTTTATGAAACCACGGTAAAAGTGAAACTGTTCGAACGGTTCCGAACTCTGCTTTGTGTAGCGCATGTCGCGTGACGGTCGGCTGCCGAGTAGATACCTACTCGGCAGCCGCGATACGTACGCGACATGCGCTACACAGACCAAAAAGTTTGAGACGATGTAATAAAAGTTTCACTTTAATAATTTAGATCAAAATAGAGAGAGATAATTTTAGTTATACTTTTTGTTGGTTGGTTCTATTAAATGTAGATATAAATTATTTAAAGGTTACCGTTTACTATAATTATACTGATTTTTTGTTTGTTTATTTAATGTTTCGTCTCTTTCATTTTAATGTTGTGTAAATGATAAAATAATATCCCAAAAGTTATATTATTTGATTCATTGAACAGAAGATGGATAAAGAAACGTGTTATCAAACTTTATAAATTAAAGATTGGATTAAAATAAATTACTGTAAATAAACAACTGTCATGAAATAAATACTCAAATTATAAAATAGAAATAATCATATTTTCATCTAAATCCAAAACAATCAATTTCATCCCTTAAATACCAACCCCATAGGAAAGATTTTACAAATATCTAAAGATAGTCACAGATATAAAGATACTAGGTTTCCGCCCGCGGCTTCGCCCGCGCAGTCAAAGAAAAACCCGCATAGTTCCCGTTCCCGCGGGATTTCCGGGATTGCGTCATTTTCCCGGGATAAAAAGTAGCCTATGTCCTTACTCGGGTATCAAAATATCTCCATATCAAATTTCATGAAAATTGGTTCAGTAGTTTAGGCGTGATTGAGTAACAGACAGACAGACAGAGTTACTTTCGCATTTATAATATTAGTATAGATAAATATATCTATAGCCCATCACTTACAAGAAACAGGCATTAATCCCGAAGTTTCGCAATCAGCTGGCAATACTGGCGCATACGACGTTAGCTTAATTACACTAAATCAATTTATGTTGTTTTGTAGTTCGATTAGTGAAAACTTTTCTGTTCCCCTTGTATAATTAGTTGGGGATTAGTTTGGCTAGTGTGTTATAGATAATCTATATTAATAATATAGAATAGAATAGAATAGAATAGAATAGAATAGAATAGAAAAACATTTATTCCCAAAAAATGATACAGTACATTAAATTACAGACAACACTTATAACTAAAAAAAAGTATAACATTACAGGTAGACGTAATAATATAATATTATATCTGTATCACCTCAGGGAAAGGGATTACTGACTCAGCATAAATGTTACAGCTGAGGCTGTAACGCTGTTATTCTGTCAGCACCATATTAAATAAAGAGTCGAGTGACTGTAAAGAGTATTCTAATTTTAATGTAGCGATTACGGACTAAATTATGGTATAAATTTATATATAATAAAGTATGAAAGTTTTGATGTCAAAAGTAAGTATGTACATAGTTTGCCAGTCAGAGAGGAAAATCGGCTGAGTGAGTTGAGAGGAAAACGAGATCAGCAATTAAAATGTGTAGAATTTATGGATTAATAGCTGCTAGCACCATGTAGAAGAAGTTAAAGATATCTATTTCAACACAACTGAAAAAATTATATATATAAAATAGTTAAATTAGGGATAGATGTTTATTAAATGGCCAATAGATTATAGCATTAACTAGATTAATTATTAAGAACAAAAAAAAATGATAATAATGACAAAAGGTAGATTACTTATGTAGACTGACAGACTAATATAATATAATGATATACATATAAGAATCATGTAACGCTGAAGAATTTGTTTGAACGCGATAATCTCAGGAACTACTGGTCCGATTTGAAAAATTCTTTCGGTGTTAGATTATACCATAGCATAGATAGGCTATATTCCATCTCGCTAAGATCAACAGAAGCGGAGCAATGCGGGTAAAATCGCGGAACACAGCTAGTCTATAATAAATAATCAGTGCTGTATTTTAGAATATTGAAATAATTCATTCATTTATTCGAGATATTATTATTTTTTTATAGTTGATAAAGGCTCATTTATGTTAGTAACATTATTACTATTTATATTAATTTAAATTACGCTACTAAGTAAGAACCTACTTTTTTGAGATCTTCAGTCAAAAATAAGCTATCATACTGCAATTTGGCAAAGAATTAGGGACTCTAATAAATTGTGATTTATCAGAAGTTTTGTCACTGAATGAGAACTGGAACAAAATCATAGTGAAGTATTTGACGCAAATTCGGAGTTCGTAACACTCATATTATATAAGTTTCTATACGAATTCAATCAGAGAACTTTGATTGTGATTGAAGTATTTTTATGCTGAAAGTGTATATATTTTCTATTTGTTCTTATGCGTATGAGTACCCTAGTTTTGCGTAATGATTGATTTTTATGTATTTTTGGAGAAATAATAATACATGCATATTGCATAGCCAAATAATTTAATTTATTTTAACCCGGTGTATTGTTTTCTATATTGATGATATTCAAAATTTATAGAGTTTTGTCAATTACTATTTCAAAAGGTCCTTATACGATAATTTTATATTTCAAAAATAATAATTCAATAATAAAAGGATCAAGAAAATATAAAAATATACTCTCACACGCATAAGCATTCCTTGGAATGCTTATGCGTAAACTAAACTTGTTTAGTAGGAAGCGCAACTATTTTCTACATCTAGGTCCAAAATATCTAGATTTTAGTTCATATAAGCTATCTACAAAGTCCTAGAATGCAGTATTTTGAAAGTTCTCAAAGCCAACGCGAGTTAATTTGCATTCCTTTGAAATAGGCACTCAATCTCACGTTTTGCTAGGATTTTTAGTATAATATTAGTTTATATGAAATTATGTAGAGTTAATTATATGTAGACAATACAGAGAAAAGAAAGCCTCATTGAATTTAATATTTCAGGTTACGGAGGGACCTCTAAAAGGAAGACTAGTGAAAAATGTACAGCAATAATATGAAGATATAAGCAAGATAGCGTGATATTGATTTTATATGAATAATTATTTTTAAAATATTTTTGTTTTATTTTGTTACCAGTGGGTAAGATTTTTATAATGTATTGTATAATTAACACATTTCTTGCACGCTTTTATATTAAATAAATAAATCATTTATTTCACATAATAATTTTACAAATCAAAGATTTCCATACAAAGAGAAGAGAAAAACTTAGATTTTCATACTTAAATAAAGTGGATTTTTTATGAAAATAAAAAAAGCATTCTGTCCAATGTATGTAATGTATATAAAACATGCAATCCTGCAACGTCATATTATTTCATGATATTTTACAGAAACAAATGCATTAACAAAAAGCAGCCAATTCAAAATTAATCTTACAAAACAAATGAGCAAAAACAACAAACAAACAGTAAATTTGATAAATCAATCGTGCAGTTAACACGTTCGCTGCGGCACAGATATATCTGTACTTTCCATTACTGCGTTACGGGTCGTTTTAAACCTTGTCCTATACCAGAGATTGTGGCGGCACGAGGCATATTAAACCCCACCGCCCGTAGGAGACCAAAATCCTTTTTTTGGCGCCAAATAAGACAAAGTGTGCGGCTTTTGTCGTGATTATTATTAACAATGAGTTCATTAACCTAAATCTACCGTCGCCCGTGGTTAGATTAGTTAGTTTAGATTCTATGGGTAAAATAAAATGTGGGGTCTGATGTACCCCATACCGCACTGAACAATAGCAGTTTTTCATATAATTTAGTGATGGGAAAAGAAATATCGATTTTATTTAATTGTATTTATTTATCAAACTTATGGATGTTTTTTATTAAAACAGGCCAAACCAGAATATTGTTTGCAACCAGTGCATTCTGTGAGAATTTCCTTTACTTTTTTTTGTCGGCCTCACGACTTGTTAAGAAGATGCGGAGTTTTTCGTAACATCCTACACATCTCCTCTTCTTTGATCCCTTTAAGAGATGATGTGCCTTGTTTGTTGGCTTGTTGACTTGGGCAAGAGTTAAATTTTGATGAGCCATACACCGATTGCCGGGTGTTTTGGATTTGCCGCTAGTTGATTCAATGAACAAACACACTAATAGTAATCATGATTATCAACATATTTGAAGAAAGTTACTCAACATGTCACATTCACGTTTCTATTAACGATATTTATTATAATAACGAGTAGTTTGAAAATTAGGTACCTGTATCCACATTCAAGTCCTTCTTTGTAAAAGCTTCAATAAGTTGTTCCACAAATAGTCTCGAATGCGTTGCACAACACTAACCGCGTGAAGCTAGCTTAGGGTGCGGTACGAGGTGCGCGGTGGTACGAGG
>CAJQZN010040843.1:0-18266 GCA_907164685.1 Colias eurytheme
CGCACTTGGCCGGTTTTATTCTTTTTGTCATTGCGTACTAAGACCCCTGTAGAACCGCCATCCTGTTACAAATGACCCGAAATTTTGTGTCAGTGTTTGTGTCAGTGTGTCAGTGTTTACTAAGACGTACGCAATGACAAAAAGAAAAATGATGGTCAGAACGCTGATACCGGATACCTTAAGATACTGTAATATTTTATATTAGAGAATCTTAACATAAAATATAATAGTATCTTCACCGTGTGTGACGCGCTTAACCCAGTAAATTTTTATTTTTCTGTCAGTCACTAGCGTCGTTCAGTTGATAATCTTTTTCTGGAAGATGTGAATTATCTTAGACATATAGTTTCAGCTTTATAATATAGAGAATATATATCTTATATATAAAATTCTCGTGTCACAATGTTAGTCTGCATACTCCTCCGAAACGGGTGGACCGATTCTTATGAAATTTTCTGTGCATATCGGGTAAGTCTGAGAATCGGCCAACATCTATTTTTCATATGTACCACGGGCGAAGCCGGGGCGGACTGCTAGTATTGATATAAGCACAAGTCGTACTTTAACGGTCTTACCAGAACCAGGGTTGCAGAAACTTCCTGTGGCTCAGAACACATGCTATGTGTGGTCAATGGTAATAAAACATGATAATTGACGTTAAATTTCCAAGACTATGTAAACAAATTGCCTTGCTACCATTCCTTCAAAGGAAGTCCCTTTTAACACATTCTAATTAGCTAGCCATAATGAATGGTTGTATAGAAAGTTGGATCCAATGTTTATTGCGTGCTAAGAGATTTTTACATTTTATTGGTCTCAACATGGTATCGAAAACATTAAGTTTCTAATTAAAAGTCTTGATGCTTGTATGCTTTTAATTATTATAAAGATAGTTCGCTCGTAAATTTAGTGTACAATCGTTAAGTTAATCCAATTACATTTGCATTTTAGTCTTTACTTATAGATTTATTATCTACTAGCTGTGCCCGCGGTTTTACCCGTATTGCTCCGCTCCTATTGGTCTTAGCGTAAATACAGCCTTCCTCGATAAATTGACTATCTAAAAATGAAATAAATTTAAAACCGGAACCATGGTTTATGAGATTAACGAGTTCAAGTAAACAAAATAACGAAAAATGTACAGTTTTATTATATCATAAGTCAGCTGTGTAATTCTCGGTTTAACGTGGCTTTAAAATTTAAATATTGAGTTTAACTATTTTGAAATAATTGAATAAACACAATCATGCCTCGTTTTTGCTAATATCAAGTCGTTTTTGTTATGTATTTTTTTACATTAAAATTAAATATTTATTGGTTTGGGTATAATTAATCTTGTAAGATTTACTAGGTTATTAATTGAACGATATATTAGGTTTTGTAAACAGTAATTGATCTCCATCTTATAACATTAAGATCTCATATACATGGCATTAAATAAAATACCAGAAACAAGCGTATTTTTCTTATTTTGTTCTACTTATAATACGGTATATTCTTAGATGAAAAGTTGATCCATAATAGGATCATTTATAAAATAAAACGTCCTAAAGCATTCTTGACAAATGTTCTTGTTTATGTCAAAACTGGAATATTTGAGTCCTACTCTTTTCTAGATTTACCTTTTGTGAAAGTTCGTAATACTTTTTCGTTAGGAATTTTATACCCTTGACAGGTGTAGGAGTAGGTATTTTTTAGGAGTATTTTGTTAACTGTTTCTATACGTGAATTTATTTTATACTAGGTTTCCGCCCACGGCTTCGCCCGCGCAGTCAAAGAAAAACCCGCATAGTTCCCGTTCCCGTGGGATTTCCGGGATTGCGTCATTTTCCCGGGATAAAAAGTTGCCTATGTCCTTTCTCGGGTATCAAAATATCTCCATACCAAATTTCGTGCAAATTGGTTCAGTAGTTTAGGCGAGATTGAGTAACAGACAGACAGACAGAGTTACTTTCGCATTTATAATATTAGTATGGATTGTTAGTAATAGCACAGAATAATAACTAGTAGCTAGCTAATAGTAATGTGTATTGTACAGAATTGTTTTAAAATGGAAGAAGATAAGCTTTTATTTACAGCAAGTAATGAAGATAACTATTTCCAAAATAATTGGCTAACAGAAATTACAAATGGCTGGTACGCACTTTATATATTTACTGTAATTACCTACATAATCATCCTTCCTACTTATCCTACTAATATTATAAATACGAAAGTTTGTGAGGATGGATGTATGTGTATGTATATTTGTTACTCTTTCTGCAAATACTACTGAACCGATTACAATAAAATTTAGCAAGCATATAGAGGGTAACTTATATTAATCATAAGATAGGTTTTATCCTCGAAATCCCACGGGAACGGGAACTATGCGGATTTTTCTTTGTAAACGCGGGCGAACCCGGGGGCGAAATTAGAAAAGCTAGTTTCTTATAAAACATTTAAGTGGTTCTTATTAATATCATTCTGGACTTAAAATAAATAGAAAAAATAATTTATTGCTACAACTCGAATCACATTTGACGTAAACATTTTCACATAAAACACATTTAACCTATGGTCCATTGAAAAGTTACATTTGGGGTTGCATTTTTTACACAAATAATGTAAACAAATTTTTTTTATCAAATAAAAATTTAATAGTTTAAGAGATATATTGTAAAAACCATTTCAACCGCTATTTTCAAGATGGCGGCCGTGGGACAAGGGTGGCGACACACAAACTTGGTTTTAGCTTCACACTGACCCCCCCTACACATCAAAAAAACAAAATTGCGTCCTCTAAAAAACGCAAGGTTAGGGCTAAAAAATGTAACATTTCAATGGATCACTAACCGAATATGAATTAAAAAGCAATCATTTACGCTTCCAACTTTCTATTTTACCATAAGATTTATAACTCAAATATTGTACGAAATCATAAAAGTTTACGATGTCTAACGTCTCTAGTAATTTGTCCTTATATTATATTTCAATCTAAATTTAATTATGGTACCCATAAAGAATGTTTAGTGTGGGCAATTAGGTGTATAAAACGACAGTTTATATGGGATTCTATTATAAGTGGAATTTACTGTATAGTTGTGTATACTTTGAAAAAGAGTTACTTTGTGTGTAATATTAAAAATAAATGAGTGTGTTTTAAATGAGATAGAGAATGATTATACGACCAAGTCTTTGTAAATAAATCAAAGTAAGTAGAGTTCTTTAATTATTCTTATTAGAAAATACTATAAATATTACTATACTTATACTTTTTACAATAAAACGCGTGTTTGGTCAACACAAACGATTGCAATAAATTCAATACCTAGTTTATGAACCTATATTTACTAAAAATACTATAACATATTTATAATCAACCATCTTTCATGGTCGAGACTTTTATGAGATCTAAATAACGATATCATTTGCTAAAGTTCCAACTCACATAAATAACACTAAAAAATTGCTCATACCTATAAATAATGGCGTATTACTTCCAAAATTAAAACATAAAATAACAAATCATATTACCTACACTATTTTTAATACTTCACAAGGTGGTCTCGTAAAAAAATTCACCCCGTGGTTACATATTTTATTAAAAAAGTTCGTCACCGCGAAGGCGGTTCGAACCGGTGTCGATTTTCTTTTATTAAACATTTTCCACACTGAATAATTTACCGTATTTCATGAAATACGCAATTGTTAGAGAACCCGGAAATTGTGGTTATTTCGAGCTATTTATATTGTACGTATAAGTTATATCAGACTCACTTAGAAATTGACGTTATCAACACGTTTGTGGAAAATTTTATTTAATTTGAAACATATTTAATCATAGGTGTATTTTGGATCCTACAAATATTAGAGCTAAGTATGTGTGGTAAGTACATATATACGATAAAACGACAGTATATACTGGCAAAGTTAAATCATAAGGTGCATTCAAATAGGCGGCAGTTGCTGGCAATATAGACCAAGTAAGTGCTTATTAAAACAGAGCGTGTGCCGAGCACACGTGCATAAGTGAAACTTTTTTGGTCAGATTCAAAGATACCAAAATCGTCGCCTTACTTATAGATAGATCATTAAATTTAGGAGTTGCCGTTACTTATATTTCATACTAAAAAGTCATAAAATTCGTTTATACCAAATACAAATATAAACGCTTTTATTTTCAATAAAAATCTTTACGGTCAGCAACGAAACTCGTTAAAATTGACAGTTCCATTCATAATATTTAAAAACAAATACACGATTCCTATAGCGAATATTCTTTTTTTTAATCGGGCCTTGATTGACGTTGGTGACTGTACAGTGTACATCCTGACCACACGCTCGCCACAGATAAAAAAGGATTTGAACAAACATATAAAAGAAACATTGAACTAACAACGTTCAGTTGATTTGACGAGCCCTTTGTAGTTTAACCGATCTTTCATTTGGAGCAATAATTAGAAAACGGTATACATTAGCATGTTGCTTTTTTAAAGAAAAAAAGCTCTGTATAACAACAGTATAGAAATAGACTAAATATTTTACTAACGAAGTTATAATGACTTAGCAACGTATTTTTTTTGCTTCGACATACTTATAATATGATTTTTATGAAGCGAGAAATAAAAATCATATTATAAGTATGTCGAAGCAAAATTTTAGTAAAAAGTAACATTTTTATTTTCCACTTATTTAAAAATTGATTACTGATTTACATCCATACTAATATTATAAATGCGAAAGTAACTCTGTCTGTCTGTCTGTTACTCAATCACGCCTTAACTACTGAACCAATTTGCATGAAATTTGGTATAGAGATATTTTGATACCCGAGAAAGGACATAGGCTACTTTTTACCCCGGGAAATAGGATAGGTTTTATCCCGGAAATCCCACGGGAACGGGAACTATGCGGGTTTTTCTTTGACTGCGCGGGTGAAGCCGCGGGTGGAAAGCTAGTTTCTTATAAAAACTGACCTAATGACCATTTAGTGAATTATTTAACTTTCCAAAAAAGATTTCATCACTCTCAATTATTATATTCATGTTCACGTTTAACAATATTTTCCTCATAAAAATTTATTTACCTACTTTTCTTTTACAGCTGATAATCTTCTTATATATAAAAATGAATCGCAAAATGTGTTGGTAAGCGCATAACTCGAGAACGGCTGAACCGATTTCGATAATTATTTTTTTATTATATTCCTTGAAGTACGAGGATGGTTCCTATGTAGAGAAAACGTAAATATGTACCACGGGCGAAGCCGGGGCGGACCGCTAGTATCTGATAAAATAAGGAACTCAAACATGACATACCGAATCAAGAGAGACATAACACTAGCTTGACAAGACGATCCCTTTGTAGTTGAGTGAATCTAATAACTCTTTATTGCCTAGTGTGGCCATGAAAATAGCGGAAATATAATAATAATTTTGTATGTGAAAATAAAGCAGAAAGCTCTACATTCAGGAGCGGTAGTAAAACGATAAGGATTCTTTACATAAGAATAGTGATATTTTTTTACAAATGTAGGATTGAAATAAATAATATTTCTAAGCATTGTGACTTTTTGTGATTTCCATCAATTTTATAATATTATTAGTATAAACCTTATTATAAAGTGATGATTAAGTGAAGTATCTCTATATATTTTAACAAAAATATTTAATACTTCTACAAAAATCGCTATTTTCCTAGCTCTAACATATGTCTCGGACAAGATCAAAGAGTTATATATAGGCAGAAGTTTACTTTATACGTCGTATCGAATAAACGTTTTCGTAATTGAACCAGTCTGGATGTAAACAAAGATCATACCACTAATGTGATAATGTAACAGCTAATGTTCATGCCATTTTTGATCTTTTGTGTTAAGATATATGGGTGATAATTGAATAGATAAATTATTTGATATAATGGGGTCATTTTTCATGTATAGTTTATTTTTTGGTGTTCGATGGCAATTTTATGAAATTAATGGTGGACTTATTTTACTCAAATTGAAATCTTTAGGTTTAAACGTATTCTAAATTATAAGAAAACATTTTCTGATATGCGTGATTGTAAAAGTAATACCTACTTGGAATACTACTACTATTTAAATTTATCTTGTACTAGATTTCCGCCCGCGGCTTCGCCCGCGCAGTCAAAGAAAAACCTGCATATTTCCCGTTCCCGTGGGATTTCCGGGAATGCGTCATTTTCCCGGGATAAAAAGTAGCCTATGTCCTTTCTCGGGTATCAAAATATCTCCATACTAAATTTCATGAAAATTGGTTCAGTAGTTTAGGCGTGATTGAGTAACAGACAGACAGACAGAGTTACTTTCGCATTTATAATATTAGTATGGATTTAACGAGAGTTTTAGCAAAGATATATTTTACCTATTACAGATAAGAATTCTATTTGTATTCTGGCCGTAACTATGATATAGAGATTTCTAATTAACTAATAGCAATACCTTTAATATTTAAATCATTTATAATTATTCATCTTCAAAGAGTTATATTAAAAAACTATTTTAATAATCTCTTTACATTTATTGTATGTAAAAGCTACGTTTCAATGATTAATTGAAACCATAAATGGCAGTTTAAAATAAATTTGATCAGAATCTATATTTCATTGAAATCAATTTCAAAAAATTTCTTTATAAATAATAGAAATCTCGAATGACCTGCCTTAAAAAAGGGAATTTCGATTGCTGCATAAAAAAGGGTATTCCAAATGACCTGTATTCTATTAAAAATTGCAATGACCTGAACTGACCTAGAATTAAATCCTCAATCCGTTAGAAAAGGTAAATTGCTCTAATGAGCACTACTATCTCGGGATAGTGTTATCTGCTAGATAAGAATACTCTAGTTAATGTGGCGCCGATTTTATTACGCTGGGAGAGCTGTAAGATTTTAACGGAGTCATGATTAAGATTATTTTTTAATATATTATGTACTAGTTTACCGCCCGCGGCTTCGCCCGCTTTCTCTAAAACCTAATAAATTATATACTAAAACCTTCCTCTTGAATCACTCTATACTCGTCTTGGATGTGCCAGGATGAAAAAAAATTGTTAACTTATATTTTTATTTCCACGTCTTGGTAAAGTAATTTTCTAATAGTAACATATTTTTTTTTAAATCGGTCGGGTAGTTTTTGAGTGTAATCGTAACAAGAAATAAAACAGTTTCCCTGCTTATTGTAAAATCAATTTCAGATGAAAGAATAACAACGCTTTTCATTTAAAAAAATTCAAAGAAGGATTTTTTCGTGCGACACGTTCATGAAATGAAATATTTAATACGAGTAGGTTTGCAATTTCTATACTAAAATTATCACCTTATCCCACCTGCATCACACTTGAAGTAAGGGTTGTCACTAGTTTTTTTACTATAATATTTGTGAATGTTATTATGTACATAAAAATTTGTTTGAATTACAATGTAATTAGAATGTCAATGGTAACCTAATTCTTTCTTATTTTTTAAGTTTTATTTACTATTGATGCAGAAAGAACGTTCAACAGTGAACATCATTTAAAATTTTCATCAATTCTTATCTTATATCACAGCCACTCTACTTTGTCAACTACATAATATTATATCGGTATCTCTATATTTTGTTGTATCATTGTTTTCTTCGACTTCTAATTATAACATAACTAGGTTTCCGCCCGCGGCTTCGCCCGCGCATTCAAAGAAAAACCCGCATAGTTCCCGTTCCCGTGGGATTTCCGGGATTGCGTCATTTTCCCGGGATAAAAAGAAGCCTCTGTCCTTTCTCGGGTATCAAAATATCTCCATACCAAATTTCATGAAAATAGGTTTAGTAGTTTAGGCGTGATTGAGTAACAGACAGACAGACAGAGTTACTTTCGCATTTATAATATGTATTAGTATGGATATAACTTAAATTTTTAAAAATACATCTAAATATATCTATCATTGTTGGCAGCCCTACAATCACTTCCCAGTAGAGAAATATTTCTAATATTTATATGGAGTGTAGGTCGTGCTCGATCCCCCACTTAGGATAGCTAAAGGGACACGTTTCACACTAAGATCGAATGTGATTACTCCAATTCCCTTGGAAAGTATCTGATTGGGAAATAGTTGGAAATATTGGCTGAATGTTTGTTTTGATATGCTTTATGCATAGCGGTTAACTGTAATGCTGAATTGGAAATTAAGTTGAAAGTTGCCGTTTCTAAAGTAACAGTGATGGTCCTTAATACTCTTACATAAAGTTCGATAAAAAAAGACAAAAAAAGTACGGGAACATTTATAGGCAATTAATGGATAAGAACAATTATTTTATTTATCTTTTTAAAGTAGGTAGGTACGACCAAAAGTAATTCTAATACAATATTATTAGTACAAAGATACTATCAAACCCAGTATTCTCCCGATGGTCTTTACTAGAATATAATATTGATTTGATTTTTTTTCACAATACTAGAGACTCGAAATTAAGTCGTCTGAAATAATCAAATATCCAAAATAACTAATCACATTCCGCATCAAAATAGATTCAAACCAATTACAATAGAACATAATCAAATCCTCGTAACTATAGGTTATTTAATATAAGGCAAGTTCACACAGAGCGAGTTTCATTGTTCTTAATGCGTTCGAAAAGATGTGAAATGTGAATTCATTCTATGCAATGTTCTAATACTGAACAACACTGAATACGAGTTTTCGTTTACACTAAAAGATCATGAAAGAATGCTCTTGCTCTAGCTCTATCTTCGTTCGATGTAGACACCGTTACAGTAATTACGCGAGGCTGGTCGTTCTGTGTGAACCCGCCTTAACTCCCATACATAGGTCGGATATCGATAACGAAAGCAATAGCTTAATTAAGACTTCTACCCGCAAGGCTAGAGCTAATAGCTGATATTTATAGAGCATTCTAATCTGAGAAAACCTTAGGCGATATGAAATAAAGCCATTATAGAATGTATAATACGACCGATTTAAAACGCTCTACTATCTTTTAATTTATGAACACGTGGTATTGATATTGTGTTTATATGTATAACTGAGCTACTGATATTAATTAAAGATATTTAAAATCTAAAATTAATTCAGTTTTTAATAATATTATCCTACTCATAATTGAAGAAATATTTTAATTAATGAGTGTGTAGGTTTGTTATTCTTTCACAGAAATTTATAGATTAACGTATGGATAAGCACATTTATTAATGAAGGGGTTTGCTTAAAGTGTGTGCTTCTCCATAAAATCACATTATTACAATATTATTTTGTAATACTGTAATAAAATTTTATCCTTGATACAATTTTAACTTTCTAACAGACATTAGTATTACGATAACATTTCGAAAAGTATGAACTTAAATAACCAAGTTGTTTTAGCAACCACTTTTCCTATCGTTGTATAGCATAAAATATCATGGAATAATCAAATCCCAATTTTCACTAAAATGTGGCGAATATAGTGGTCTGTACTAAACTAGGCACACGAAGACAGGGTATATACTAGTCTATGAAACAGATTTCTACCGTCTATTTGCAAGGGTAACAGGACGTAATTTGAAATCCGATTATACGTGCATTATGGTACTTGGATAATGTTGGGTCTACACGTTCAAGTTCAAAATGCATGAAACCAATATTGATTTAATTTATAGATTTGATAGTGGTAAGTTTAATATACATGTCTAGATTCGATTTAGAATCAATATCAAATGAATTGAATGTACATGTCTAGTTTCGATTTAGATTTCGAATTAATTTTCATCTTTCTAGTATAAATTTACGTATTTAGCATAGCTAACTTCGATAGTAGAGCATATTCAGGCAAAAGTTTTGTCTTGTTTATTTTATTCCTACAAAACAAAATTTAGTATCAGCTTGCCCCCTTACTTCATAAATATGAGCATTAAAGTTCCCATTTTTTCGTATGTAGTACTATTACCTAAATTTTTCGCAAAAATTTCAAACATCTCTGTTTAGTCTACTTATTTCTTACCATGTAAGTAGTATAAGTATGTTGAAATGCAGTTAAAATGTACTGCATTAAACAATCATGCTTCATACAATTACGATCGTGTGTCTACAGCATTATTCACATATAATACAGGGTGATGCATTATGAAACTAGGATTAACATGGCGGTTTAATGGATCTCAGGTACCATCCTGTATAAGTTAGTAGTTTTAGTGCTTATGATTTAGTACTATGGTATCATGTTATTCGCATTTCAATACGTTTAATATATCTTGGTATAATCTATATAGATTAAATTTATCGATACTGTAATTTGAATGTATAGCCTATATCGTGATGATATATTATAGCCTATAGCCTTCGTCGATAAATGGGCTATCTAACACTGATATAATTTTTCAAATCAGACCAGTAGTTCCTGAGATAAGCGCGTTCAAACAAACAAACTCATTAGCTTTATAATCTTATATATAAAATTCTCGTGTCACAGTGTTAGTCTGCATACTCCTCCGAAACGGGTGGACCGATTCTCATGAAATTTTCTGTGCATATCGGGTAAGTCTGAGAATCGGCCAACATCTATTTTTCATATGTACCACGGGCGAAGCCGGGGCGGACCGCTAGTTTTAGTATAAATACTATCGAGTCGATTTACTTAATTGGTATAAAAAGTAAAATAAATGATTAAACTTGAAGTATTGGATTATAACGGAAAAGAAAATTCGTTATTTCCCAACTAATTCTACAATTTATTGAAGAACATAAAAATGTATTAGCAATTCTAAATTAGCATACCTATAGGAAATATGTCCATTCCTAGTCTTGGGATATTATTCTCAAGTGATACTATTTATCCCTACTATATTAATATTATAAATGCGAAAGTAACTCTGTCTGTCTGTCTGTTACGCTTTCCCGCATAAACCTCTCAACCGATTTTGATGAAAGGCACAGACAATCTTTAGACCCTGAGAAAGAACATAGGCTACCTATTATTGCGAAAAAACGCCACGCGGGCAAAGCCGCGGGCGGAAGCTAGTATATAATATGACAAGTTATAAGCTCTAATTCTACACACTTTTTTGTCCACAAATTGACTATTCGAGTCATTTCTTAAACAAGGTCAAACATATCCTCCCACTTACAACCGTTAAGCCCAATTCCCAAACATACCTACGCAACAATTACAAAAAAACACACAAATACTTTAAAAAGCAATTCTTTACGTATAAAGTAGAATTACGATACGATCTCCGAACATCAAAATAAATCATGAGTCGCCTTTGACAGCGGCTTCGAAATTTTCTTACAATACACTTTGCCACGCTTCTGGGGGCTTACAATGTAAGCTTTCTGTATTTATATTTTCATTTTTCATCCGCGCAACTCTAATGATCCTTAATGAAAAGAAGCCGCTGTGGCCAAATTTTCTCTCGATGCTTTTTACTCTCAGTTCAATGACTCAGCTCTTTTATTTTGAGCGTGAAAATAATGAATTGATGTGTTCAATAAATATATTGAGACCAGATTTGAGTGCCTGGGTGTTTTTCAAAATGACATCAAAGTGATGTAGCTCTTGTTTGTTTCTTGAAAAAGCTGTATATGTAGGCTATATCTATACTATATAATATAATTTATAATTTATCACTACATAGTATAAAACAAAGTCGCTTTCTCTGTCCCTATGTCCCTTTGTGTGCTTAAAACTACGCAAAGGATTTTGATGCGGTTTTTTTTAATAGATAGAGTGATTCAAGAGGAAGGTTTTAGTATACAATTTATTAGGTTTTAGACAAAGCGGGCGAAGCCGCGGGCGGTAAGCTAGTAATATTATAAAGCTGAAGAGAAAAATTATTTCGGTGTTAGATAGCCCATTTATCGAGGAAGGCTATCATCACGCTAAGACCAACAGGAGCAGAGCAACGCGGGTAAAACCGCGGGGCGGATCTAGTAATAAATATTATGTTAAGGTATGAAATAAATATTATATACAGATAATGTTTTTACATAGATTTGTTTATAAAAAAGCATCTTTGTCTGCTCAAGTTTTGGCACTAGCAGTCTTCTGTATACAAATTCAAATGCCCAAGCAATGTTTATATTTTACAAAAAAAAAATCTACCTATCCTCTAAACTTCATCAAAACAGAATCAGCGGTTACGTACAGCTAGTTAATTATACGTATTTGATTCCTTGACCCTTTGATTGTAATCGAATCTCAACCACTAAACTACCACAGCATAAAACCTCGATGTAGCGTAAATATGCCACGGTCGAAGCCCACTTTTAAAATATCTTAGAACTGATTTTAAACATGATTGGCTGCACGTCACTGTGATTTTGTAGTACTGTCAGTATAGTTAATTATGTTAAACTAGCTGTGCCGCGCGGTTTCACTCGCAGACGAAATTAAGTACATAATATCTACTTGAAAAACCTCATATAAAAACCTTGTATCATGTAAAAATGTAAAAATCAGTAATCATGTAAAAATCCTCCCAGTTTTTCGTGAAAAAATAACTGTAATTTCTAAATATACTATAACACAAGAAAACAATATATTTTAATATACATTACCCCTTATCAAGATAACTGAAACAGACAATCTTAAGCATTCGAAAACATTTCGTACATTGGAACGTGACTTTTGCTTAATTTGAGAAAAAATTGGCAAGAATTCCAAGCCTAAGTATGTACGATTATTTTACTGGAAGAAATTCATTTAAATATGTACAAGATTTTCATTGCAGTTTCATTTAATTTTTATTTATTTTAATCTACAATATAAATTTAAGTTCCTCTTCTTTTTATGCATCGTATAAATTTGTATATTATGATATTATGGTTGACATCAAGTGTATTTATCTGGGTTCGATACCAGATATTATATTAATAAAAAAGTTTCAAAAAGAGTTAAAAATTATCTGAATTAATATTTCGGTCGAGCTTAACTTTTATTACCCAATTGTCCCTGAGGAATGTCTATTAAAAATTAGATATTCGCGTAAGGCAACATTTTATGAACTCTTACATTGAACCAAATAAAATTTTAGAAAAATTCACGTCTTCAGAAATACCTCTATCTAATGAATTTTTAATGACCAGTGCATGCATAATAATAAACTATTCATACATTGCTCTGAATGAAGAATTTAGTATAAAAAGTTATATAATTTGCTCTATTCTCTAGCAAAATATACACGTGGACGCCCACCTTTCATTACTATACTTATATTAAAGCAAAAACACTATTTAATGGTGCATTTACACATTCTTACGAATAGCGAGGCGAATAACGAACATGCATCCACATGCACATTGTCCCCATAGACATTGCACAAATATTGCACTCGCAATACGCCTTGAGATTCGCGTATTCGTATTACAGTGCATTTACATCAAACGAACATAGAGCCAGAGCTAAAGCAAGAGCTTTCGTGATCACATAGTGGAAACTAAAACTCGTATTCAGTATTGTTCTGTATTAAAACATTGCATAGAATCTTTTCGAACGCACTAAGAACAACGAAAGAATGGTCTTCGCCTGTTTATACTAAAAGAATTTGTCATAGTGGGGTTAGTACGAGCAATCGCTCGTTTGATGTAAATGCAGAGCAGGTATTCAGAAGCTTTTTTGTTTAAAGGGAAGATGAATGTATAAACTGTGATTTGCGTTCACACTCATAATATTCGACTATTTCGTCGATTATACCTATCTTCGAGTCATGATGCGAATAACGAACGTGAAAGTGTAAATGCACCATGACAGTCTCCGCCAATTGCACTATCTATTACCATATATTTTCAATTGGAGGATCATCATTACATAGTATAAAACAAAGTCGCTTTCTCTGTCCCTATATCCCTATGTATGCTTAAATAATTAAAACTATGCAACGGATTATGACGTGATTTTTTTAAATAGAGTGATTCTCGAGGAAGGTTTTAGTATATAATTTATTAGTTTAAATCAAAGCAGGTGAAGCCACGGGCGAATAGCTAGTCGAACATTACATAAGACTCTTCAGGCTCAATATAACCAATCAATTAAGCATCTGCGCCTTTCTCTTTTACATTACACCGTAATTAAGTAATTCATCTATGTACTAGTGTGGGTGTCAAACTAAAGGTAAATTAAAACGCATCATTAGCTACGAAAATCATTTAATTGTTTAAACTGAATTAAGCTTGACGGCATTGTTTTAAAAACATGTAAACAATAGTTCATCTATTGTGTTTAATGTCACGTCATTATAAGCGCACTGTCTGTTTGTTTTAATCAGGATGAAGTAATTAATTTATAATGACCTGTTGTTTTGGCCCTTTGTATACGGGGCGTGACGTATTACCATACCAATTTTGATTAGCCTTTTACATTTTTATCGATTAGGTAAATAGATACATTACATAGTAAAAACCAGCCGGCCAAGTGCGAGTCGGACTCGCACATGAAGGGTTCGGTATACGCCCCTTAATATTATACATTATAAAAAAAATTAAAACTCGAATATCTCGAAAACGGTTAAGTTTAGGATAGTGTTCCATAGTGAAATCATTCAGAAATGATGTGTACTACACGCCCTTAACGGATCTAGGTCGACTTTTCCTGTAACACTGTATACATATTACTTTTTAATTTTTAGTATTTGTTGTTATAGTGGCAACAGAAATACATCATTTTGCGAAAATTTCAGCTTTCAAGCTATCACGGTTTATGAGATACACCCTGGACAGACAGATAGACAGGCACACATACTAGTATATTTTAATGCTTTTCACGTAAAGTCAAAGTTTGGATTCTCCAAAACTCCGATTAAAATCAGCTCTATAGATTAACTCTGAGTTTCGGACCTCATTCATTATCCTTACAATTGTGACTTAATGTCGATTGTAATACTCAAGGGACGTCTATTATCCTATGAAACTAGGCCAATCAGCTGTATCCTATCTCTGTCAGTAGATAAGTTATAGCAATAAATTAGAAGATTTATTTCAAACTCAAACTCAAACATTTATTTATTCAATTAGACTTCTTCCAGAAGCACTTTTGAAACGTCATTATATATTTTTAACATTTACCACCGATTCGGAAAGCAGTATCTACGGAGAAGAACCGGCAAGAAAGTCCATAGTTGCTCTTTTAAATCATGTCAGTTTTACAATTTAATTTTTGATTAAAAATTTATTCAGTATCATTATAGCATTAAAATTGGGTTTCAATGTAGAGTCTTAAATAGAGTTCATATGTTTATTTTAATAATTGTTAAGTCTTCAGTTTAATATACCTAATAATGTAAATATTATAAAAATATTTGGTATATTCAAGTTAAATATTAAACTAAAATAATAATTAATCATACTAAGATAATTTTTGATCCATTTTATTAATAAAATCCACCTCTCGTGCTAAAAAATAGATTAAAACTTTAGTTTTCATCATAATATTAGATTTCATTTTAGTATTATATTGTGTTGATTAGAATAAACACACATCTTATCTTCTTCTTATATATAAAAATGAATCGCAAAATGTGTTGGTAAGCGCATAACTCGAGAACGGCTGAACCGATTTCGATAATTCTTTTTTTATTATATTCCTTGAAGTACGAGGATGGTTCTTATGTAGAGAAAACGTAAACATGTACCACGGGCGAAGCCGGGGCGGACCGTTAGTGGAAAATATAATTTAAATATTTTTTTGGAGTAAATGGTACAATACTAATAATTGAGTAATATGGAGAATTTTAATTAGTGGAATGAGAGACCAAAGGCAGTTTAACTGATAATACACCTTAACTGATAAATATTTTATTTTTTCTCTCTTATCTTATTATAACGCATATTTTAATAGATAATTTCAGTGGATTAGTAGACAAATTGTTTAAATTGAATCATAGACGCTTACTTCTTACATATTTATTTTGCAGGATTGTGTATTTTCTTTTAATTAGTGATATCATAATATATATTTTTTTTTATTTATAGTAGTATTCTATTCTAAAACATAGGTAATTATGTAATGTACCTTATGCCATTTTGTCATCGAAGACAAAATATTAACACTACACCTACGATCAGCTTCATTTCAAATATTATCTGTTTGAATAAGTTTTTCCCAATGCATCAAATAATTTTCATACCTTAGCTAAGTTATTCAAGAATCTTATCAGAATCATATTCAGTTACATACATTATCTAGTCAGCTAAATACTCACTCGCACAATATCATATTCCACGGCTAATGCTGTTCCATCATACGTTGAAACAAAACCTTTTGATACTTGTGTTTCAAATGTACATTATCCATTAAGCTGTCATAGTCCTAACATACAGAAAAGCATTGACTCAGACAATAAACCACATCCGTTCCTAACCACTGTAAAAGTGACCAAAACACAAGACAAGCTGTGTTCGAGTCAGTTCACAACACTTATTCGTGTCTCAACATACACTCGACATTCCTGATTTTGCGATCGCGATGTAAAGCGCGGGAGAGTCGACCGGCAGCGACACTCCTCCTACGGCAGCCAGAGAGCGACTGAGAAAATTGTTTGGACTCTGCGGGCTACACTGGCTATTGCATCCGAGTATAAACGAAAACTACCGAATGAAATTTTGAAGTGAACGAGACAGCTGCTGGATTCGTTATGGTTAGAGGGAGAGGGCTGGACGGCTGCATTACCGGCTATTGTCTATGCAGGCTTAAGAATCGAGATTGCATTTGGCTAAGAAACATCATAAAGTGCGCACAAAAGGGTATTTTGAAGGGAAACCAACCCTTTTATGAGGGCACGCTAAAAGGGGAGCTTGAATTGACGCAATAGCATTTATAGTACTAATTTTCTTTACACATGTTAGTATAGAGGCGTTGTGTTAGCTGGTATGAAATTGTCGGGTAAAATTCGTTCCACGCTTCACGTAGTATAGGGAAAAATAAGCAAATACTAGTAGTAATAAACATGTCCTGTGTTTGCATACTTAAAATACGAAATATTTCCTTGAGCGCAGAGCTGCATGTGACAGGTATGATGTATGAAAATTGCATTTACTGTCTATATATCGGTACACACAGGAGTAAGGTAGGTCTGTGATTTGTGTTGAAACTGTTCGGGACGGTAAATGGAAAAACCTTTGACTTGCTGACCGCTGGCTTGGACTAATGTAAGTGGGTTAACGTTATAGCTTAATAGCTTCCTTTATCTTAATTATAGATATAAAGAGAAACGATACGGCCGTATTTTTGTTCGCTCGGATAAACGCCTAATAGTCACACTAATAAAACATGTAATAACTACACCGCTTAAAAGTTATCGAGGATAACTAGGAGACGCAGCTTGTATAATATTATAAGATAGCTTCGGATCATCTTGTCTAGAGAGAATAATATATTCGTCCCAAGACCAGTTGTGAGCCTTAAAATCCTAAACTTCTACACATTATACTAAAAGATTTAATGATGTTTGAAATGATCTCATCTCATAACTCATAATATCGCAACCGATTTTAAAGATTATATCACTGCTATATTTGCTGATTATATGTTGATATATTTTTGTTTAATCGAAGCGGAGCCGGGGCAAAAGTCTAGTAACACAGACAAAAATTACTCCACAAGGGAATGTATCGAAGTCCACTTTCCAACCTGGCTATTTTAAGGAAAGGCAGACTAAATATATAAAGACAATAAAATTCGCTATATTTAGTTTTTCTCTTGGGACCTTAACTTCCTTCTGAAGCTAACTTTCTACTCGATTTCAGTGTCTTTTAAAAATCTAGCTTTAATAAGCTTGTCGGATATAATTTCTACTACACTGTGTTTCTTTTTAGTATTCGTACAGAGTTAGTTTTTCTCTAACAAGATTCGTATTCACTTATTTTTCAAAAGTTAAAAATTATACTTTTGGCAAGTCACGATCGACTCTAAGTTAAATATGCTTAAATTGCTGATGCCTTTTCCAACTAATTTTCTATTTAAAAATTTAAATACCTTATAAAGACAGAGAACTTATAATACCTATATAATATAAAAATTAATCGCAAAATGTTAATTCTTTACGGCGAGGATGTTTCTTATGGAGAGAAACGTAACTATGTACCTCAGGCAATGGCGGGGCGGACCGCTAGTACCCAAAAAATGACACAAAACCTACATATTATTATATAATTAAACACACTTATTTTGAGTCAGACAAACCCCAAACACCCTTCACATTATATTAGTCTAAAAGCTTCTTGCCTTGTATATTCAAAGCGCTCGATTATAGACGGCTTAAAGCATTTCAGCTGTAATAGGTTACTAAAAGACAATTA
>CAJQZN010040843.1:18666-42884 GCA_907164685.1 Colias eurytheme
ATAGCCTATGTTCTTTCTCAGGGTCTAAAGATTGTCTGTGCCAAATTACATCAAAATCGGTTGAGAGGTTTAAGCGGGAAAGCGTAACAGACAGACAGACAGACAGAGTTACTTTCGCCTTTACAATATTAGTAGGGATTTAAGAATTATGGCTGTACGAATGTTTTTGACAAAAAAAACACTAGTGAACGTGGTTTACCTTTATTATCGTTAAATCCGTAGTCCGTTCTTCAATTAGTGTCATTCCAGTATAGTTATATTGTTTATAAATAATAATTTGTTTAATAATACGATTTTAGAATGTACAAAACCATCAAAAATCGATTTTCAGGTTAGATATCCACATACGAAGAATAATAACACAAAGCGAAAGAATTAATTCATTTAACTCCAACCACAATCACATTCCAATAAAATCTTCTAGAAACATCCATTTGTAAAACTCTACAATTCCGTTTTTACAATACTAAATGTATTCGATACAAAGAGCGGCCACATGAAAAAATATATACAACCAATGCAATAAAATGCACACCTCGGAGAATAAGGCCGTTTCCACATTACGCTGTATTAGTAAGTAGTCGAGTTTTTGTAGGAATAACAAATTACTGCTTGTATTATGTTAAGCACAGAACCGAAAATGCTCATTAAGCGAAAAAATTGCTTACAACTTATTGTGGTAACTGTTAAAGAACTCATATCGTGAAATTAGTGTTGCGGCTCTGTTGAAAACGCTTTGTAAGACAGAAAGACAACGGCTAGCGACTTTGTTTTATACTATGTAGTGAAAAAGAAGTTTTAGTTACACCACTTGTAAGGTGACATATTCTTAAAATGATAAGGCACAAAAAATATGAGCACACAAAATCAATAGGATCAACTTACGTAGTTTATAGTCAAACTAACTACTCAATTAACAACTTTGTCAAATGCTTTACATTTTTTATATGTATTTAAAATTTATTTTGAAAGCACAGTGTGTCCACACCCTAACCCGCCTACTCAACTGTTAGGTTAGGCCGTATTCGCACGAACGGAACACAGAAGACGTGGGCGAAATCCTGATTTTATTGGTTTCGGCTTTACACACATATTCGAATTAGTTTTTAATATGTCACATAACAAAATTGTAAGCAATTTCAAGTAATCTGCTTATGAATGTGTGCGTGGGTTGGATTGCGAGTTGGATCTACCTATACATATTTGTAGATCTGAAGATCTACAAGATAAGAGAGAATAAGATAAAACTATTATACTATACTACCTAGAGACTACAGTTTCCCTCGAGGGTTAAAAATAAAACTTTATCGACGTAATAAATAGGTCAGCTTGTATATTATGAATCAATAGGCTCCTGAATTAGCAAAACAAACGAAGCTAGAATTTACACACAGATTTTATTCAGATAGTGTTAATAAAAATAATTTAATAATGTTAGTTTAGGAAAATATTTAAAATTTGAGATATACGAGGAGAATGATCTACCCGGGAAGAGCCGGGGCGAGCCGCTAGTGCATAATAATATAGTATAAGTACAATTATCACCTATAATAATTTATATAAAATAGTTTATAAAACATGCCTTTAAGTAGCGTGGAAAAGATGAAATAATAACATTTTGATCAAAATCTTTAATTTATAAATAGATTTCTATCATTTGCATAATAAAAAAAAATCTATCCATATGCTAACAAGTAACAACTGTTACATAAAATGTTTAATGATTCCGTATAAAAATACTCTGAAAGAAACCTGTAATTAAATTAAAGGTAAATGGAAACTTTAGATCAGATTTTTAATTAACTACCTGCTTAAAGTAAATAGATTCAAGTATATAATTTATTGTAAAAACATTATTTTGTATCAATCGATGTTTGATGGCAAATTAATTTATCGAAAGGTAAGGTTCATATACGTATCAAATACGTGCTTCAAAAATGCAATTTCAAAAATTCAGTTATTCAGTTCTCAGAAATATTCGATGTCTTAAATTTCTCATGAATTATTAATGTATTTGTTCAATACACACAATATTATATTAATGTAATTAACACAACATATTGTAAAGATGAGAAGCAGTAAAATATTGTTCTAATAATAAGTGCATGTTTCAAATTTATTCTTTCTTCACACCTTTAATAAGTAATTAACACAATCAAGTCACGCGAACAATCGTCAAAGTACATAGGTACTATTCACGTCGTTTTTAATATTTACTCACCTTAATTCTTCATACGTTTTATAGTAGGTAATGCTATTTATTACTCTCAATAGCCACCACTCCCAAAAAGACAATTCGATAACCAACAAAATACCTAATTATCCATACAGACGTTACTCATCTCCCGTGATTTTATAACGCATTCATAGCGACATTTTTATGGGCCGCCAAAACAAAACACTGGGTTGCTATATGACGCATTGTATGCACGCAATGGCTACCGGTTCAGCTCATAACTTGGAAGCCTGTCGCATCGTAAATAGGCAAGTTTGTCGAGACTCAAACGTGGCCCAAGGTATAGAATGTAGCGATTAGTAAAAATGCAGAAAAACATTTGGGAGGCAATGGTTGAACAGAGTTGGAGAAATTAAGACTCTACCATAAAAACTTCGCAACATTGGTACCACCATGGTACCACCCTTATTTAATACATACGTAGGATAAAGTTAAGGCAAGAGATGAATCAGTACCTAATATTATGCTGGTTAAAGGTACCATTGATTAACCTAAAACCTGCGAAAATACATCGAACCAAAAACTAATGTCACACAGATTTGGAAGCTTTTAAGTAGTCGACATTCAATCAAGTTTAACATAATTATTACACACTCAGTTTTATCCAAACAAAACTGTAATAATTAACATAAAATTAATACTCTACAATTTACAAAACGCGATAATCTTATATCTTAATACATTATCGTGTAGGAAGATCATTCTTTATGCTGCCGCTATGGCCAGGATTAGTAGCACAGTGATAGGGCAATCAGCCTACATCATAACTATTATTTATTTCGACAGATCTTTAAGAACAACAGTATTGTTATAATAGAATTTCTTGTCTGATTAGTTGATAAATGATTTACTGGTTCATTTCCTTGTATTACGAAATACTCAGTATAAATGGAATTTTTTTATTCTACAACTATTTATAGGAAAATAAACGCTTATCTACAATATATTTACATGGTCCAGCCTAAAATTATTTACATCATACGACATAGAGCTACAGCTAGAGCAAGAGCATTCTTTCATGATCGTTTAGAGTAAA
Source organism: Colias eurytheme (assembly GCA_907164685.1). Taxonomy (NCBI): domain Eukaryota; kingdom Metazoa; phylum Arthropoda; class Insecta; order Lepidoptera; family Pieridae; genus Colias; species Colias eurytheme. The sequence goes on from CAJQZN010040843.1 coordinate 21,939, forward strand.
CTAGTCTGTACTCTCGTACTCAGTATTGTTCGTTTCTGTTATTAAAACATTGCATAGAATATTTTCGAACGCATTAAGAACAACGAAAGAATGCTCTACGCCTGTTTACACTAAAATAATTTGACATAGTGGGGTTAGAATGAGCATTCGCCCGTTTGATGTACCTAAGTGCACCGTAGATTATTGTTTAGTAAATTATAAACAATGACATTAATTTATATTTTATAACACCTTCATATTAATTTAATACAAGTCATTTAGACATAAGAAATGTACACTTTAATTTATATCAACACTAGCTTTCCGCCCCGGCTTCGACCGTGGTACCTACATGTTTAAACTATCCTATCTCTCAAGTTGGATCGAACTACACATGGTGTGCGAATTTTATTATAATCGGTTTAGTGGTTTAGGAGTCCATTGAGGACAAACATTGTGACACGAGATTTATATATATTAAGATATTTTAGAGCATGTATTTAAATCTTAATTTAATAATATAGTCTCTCCTTTAACATTGCCAATACTCTCTCATAAAAACTTGTAACTAAATCTTTCTTCATTCATATCTAAGATTCACATTACGCCATAAACCTAACAAAAACTTATTCCACGAGCATAATTTAAAAGAGCAACTATGGAGTTTCTTGCCGATTCTTCTCCATAGATACTGCTTTCCGAATCGGTGGTTAAAAATATTAACTATTATTATATATATTATTAAATATAGCTATTATTATATATTATGTTAAAAATACTTATGTAATGACGATTCGAAAGTGCCACTAAAAAGTAGTCTAATTGAATAAATGAATGTTTGAGTTTGAGTTTGAAACACCGAAAAACCCCAACATCCCATAATGGGACATCTAATTAAGTCAAATAAATAGGGTCCCACGTCCCTCTAGATCGTAATTAATGTAGCCCTTGGAAATCACCTCTTAATAATTGATACTGAACTAATTATATGTGTGTTTCGTTAGACATTATCTAGTCCTTAGTTTATTCGAAAGCGCTTTGTTTTTAACATGGTCTTTTATATGGGTATATCGGTTTTAATTTGTGTAACGTATGTATTCTAATCGATACTATGAATTATTTAATTTAAAAATGAAATAAAATTATTAAAATCTAACTGTGTATAGATTTTGACCGTTTTCTTTCAGTGTAAACAGGCGTAGAGCAGCATTCTTGCGTTGTTCTTAGTGCGTTCGAAAAGATTCTATGCAATGTTCTCTTACTGAACAACACTGAATACGAGTTTTCGTTTACACTAAAATATCACGAACGAATGCTCTTGCTCTATGTTCGTTTATTCGTTCGATCGTTATTCTTACCTAGCTGTATTGACATCTAGTAAGACTCCTTACAAACACTTTTAAAGAAAAAAACTCTTAAAAATCTTAAATTTCATCTCGATGACTAAGAACATTGTCTTCAATGCATAAAGCCATCAGCATAATATTTATTACTCATCCCTCCTTCTCATTATAATTTAGTATTTTATAGCTGCTGTAAAATTTTAGTCCTCAAGTTTGGGAGTTACGTGTTATCTAAAATGAGGATTATCTTCAAATTTATATCTATAGCAAAAATCATGAAATTATTATGTATCGTTCTTGCAATGATACTTCATATTAACTACATTTAATAATTATTATTAATTATATAATTATATTATTTAACAAGCTGAATGATAGAGAAACTTAATCTATGCTAAAAGTATGTTCTTTCATTTACTTATAGACAGATATTTAATTATTATTTTAGTAACCAGCATTTACTGCAAAGTTTTCACATCATGCATAAGAAGTGCCTTATGTTCAACTAAATTATAGACATTATTAAACTGTTATTATTATATTTTCCGTTAAATTATTAAATAAATATTTATCCCGTCTTTCAATATCATCATTATAATAAATGCTTATTAGAACTTCTGAGAAACATTTGGTTCAATACAATGTTGCATCCATAAAATCGTTGTTAACACGTTGATAAGATTATTCTCAGTAATCTTAAATTGTAGCTGTTAATTTTATGGCAATACTTGCAAATATGCTGACCGCTATAAACTTTAACAATGTAAAATGTTATTAAGCCAGGTGTAAAATACCATTCGAATTCGCAAAGTTTGTATGTATGATAATGTATGAAGGAAGATGGTATGAATGTATGTTACTTAATTATGAAGAAACTGCTAGACAGATTGGAGACAAATGTTTGTACATAGATAGTTTTGAACATAGATACAATGATATTAATTTACATTATCGTTTATGCCAAATAAATTTTGATAAGGCCGATGATAGTTGGTATATTTGTTCGCGGTCGAACTTTACCAAACGGCTCGACCAATTTTATTTTATTATGCTCAATGTGAGGCAGCTAGTAATACAGTAAAATACCAATAATAGTCATATTACGATGTCACATAACACACTTATTTATTAAATTAAACTGCTTTATAAGTAGGTACCTTTAAATTACAGAATGAAATTATTTACCACTTAGATATTACCATCTCTATAGAGAAAAGTCAGCAAACAACTGCACTTTCAGAGACATATCAATGTACAACATTTAACACTTAAAATGACATGAATACCAGGGAACTATCCTGTGTTTCTAAAGCCATGTACACAACAAAACATCCTCTCAACTCGACAACATTCATTGAAAGCGTTCACACTAGTGAAGTGTCAGTCCAGTCTAAGAGAATGACCAGTGCTGATAATATCTAGATCTATACATAAGGCTGTATTACAAGTGGCATCTTCCGGATAAAACTCCCTTAAGGACTCCTTATGGCGTTATGTGAAAACCTTTTGTTGGACTCTACATGGATGTTGGATACTAGATGTGACTAATCCTTACTAATTTAATTACTGATATCAAATGTTATAAATACGAATATGTATTGCCAACATTTTCTAGATTTTCAAAACTATTCGTGTGTATATTATAATTATATAGTTAAGATGAAGCTTTATTTAATTTTCATTAGCTTTTTTTTCAGGTGAAACTTCTTTAGACGTGTTGAAAGTTAAATTTAAAGGTCGCGTCATGGCAATTCGATCGTCATGGAGTAAAGAGACGATTTTTGGTATCTTTGAATCTAAAAGAAGTTTCACTTCTGATACGTGTGGTCGGCACACACGCTCTTTTTTATTTGGTTAAGTAATTTTTGAGTCGAATCGTACCAAACAAATAATCTTTTCTCTCTATAATTTAACAGTATAAGCATGTCTCAATGAGTAGGTATTAAAACGTGGTCGATTTAAATTTAAAGCGCTAATTAGCGTTGCTGGTTAACAATAATTATTTACGTTTTCGGTCAATTTACGGTCGTAATTTAATTACATGTATTTGTAGAATCACCTGAATATTGTAAATCTGAAAGTTTGTTTAATTGTGACCTTGGATAAATTCTGATAAATTAAAATTCATGAAGCATGAATGATATGCAATAACATGAAGAAATTATAAACTTTTTTATAATTATTACTAGCTTACCACCCGCGGCTTCACCCACTTTGTCTAAAACCTAATAAATTATAATATACTTAAACCTTCCTCTTGAATCACTCTATCTATTAAAAAAACACATTAAAATCCGTTGCGTAGTTTTAAAGATTTAAGCATATAAAGGGACATAGGGAAATAGGGACAGAGAAAGCGACTTTGTTTTATACTATGACGTAGTGATAACGTGACAATTTTAATGGTCCAAAATTCAGGGTAACCTACCGTCAAATATTGAAAAAGTACATAGAATTTCTGCAGTTAATAAATTAATAAGTTCCCGCTCTTATCCGTCTAAATTAATAAATTCCCATCCTTCCTTGGGTCTCAAAGTATCACTGTACTTAATTTCAACACAATCAGTTCAGTGATTGAGATGTGAAGAAGATACAGACAGACAGATTGACGGACAGAGTTACTTTCGCATTCATAATAAGATAGGTTAAACAATATTATATATAAAAAAGGATAATTTATTATCCAGACACTTCCAGTTCCCTACATCCGTGTAGTCCTTTAGAAGCGTCAAGTCCTTTGTTAAGATAACAACAAAGAATGTTAAACGGCAGAGTTGAAGGGATTTCGCGTTTCAAGTGACCGCGTGGAATCAAGTGGACTATACAACTTGGTCGGCTTTTATTTCTGTTTAACTACGCCGATAGTTAATCACTATGTATTATTTTACGAAATTGACCCGTACTTAAAAATAATATTATTGGAAATGTAAAGCTTTTTAAACTTTTTTTCTAACAAAAAGCTTTTTTTTCTCTGCATAAAAGTTTCAGTAGATAAATTAAACAGATTTTTTTTGCCTATTTTAAGTATTAACAATATTTATAGGATACGATATAAGATATACAAAGGTGTTGGTAAGCCTTAAAAGCACAAGGTTAGTTTCAGAAACCTTGCTTTATATGCTTAAAGCTTGCTTAATATACCTATGTAATTAAATTAGCTTATATACAAGTACTAGCTTATCGCCCGCGGCTTCGCCCGCTTTGCCTAAAACCTAATAAATTATATACTAAAACCTTCCTCTTGAATGACTATCTATTAAAAAAAAACCGCATCAAAATTCGTTGGGTAGTTTTAAAGCTTTAAGCATACAAAGGGACATATGGACAGAGAAAGCTACTTTGTTTTATACTATGTAGTGATAATTGCATTGTAGTCTTGTCAAGAATTTATTTTGTTTATTTTAGAATTCTTTATAAATAAAATAGATAGGATTGTTCATAATGGTTTAAATGAAATAACCAAAAATGATACATCTTTTTCGTAACATTCGTTACCACATATCATCATAATTTATAAATTTATATCTAACTAGCGCTCTGCCCCGGCTTCGCCCGTGGTACATATTTCGCAATAAAAGGTAGCCTATGTCCTTTCTCGGGTATCAAAATATCACCATACCAAATTTTATGTAAATTGGTTCAGTAGTTAAGGCGTGATTGAGTAACAGACAGACAGACAGAGTTACTTTCGCATTTATAATATTAGTATGGATTCCTTTCCAATAGTTTTTGAAAAACATTAATAATTTCCGAAAAACACTCCTTTTTAAAGTCGGTTAACGTTATTGCCGTTCAATTTTTCATTACAGATACATTACACCCCGATGAGAAAGCATATTCCCTGCCATTAGGGGCCCTTTGTGATGTACACAAATAAATCTAAGATCGTTCATTCACTGATGATGAATGAATGTAAAACGATTCAGCGGTAATAATGTCTAAGTCTGGAAATTGGAATCTATTTTTGAATAATTAGGTATAGATTTTAAATAGATTCAAAAACTATGTATTTATTTTTGAAAGGTCGCGTCATGGCAATACAGCGACGATTTTGGTATCTTTGAATATTGCCAAAGGAGTTTCACTTCTGACACGTGTGCTAAGTACACACGCTCCTTTTTATTTATTTGTCGATTCGGAGAGTTTAAAGCAAGTGTGAGGATGGGAAAACTGAATAAATTACCTAATAGTATTAACAATTTTGATAAACCAAATACAAAAAACTATTTTTTTTTTGGTATTTTGCCAATAAATTCTACTGATGTCGTTTTATGTAAAACAACCTTACATGTCGCATTTTATTGTTCAAAATCGACTACTACTACTATTACTACTACTTTATATAGGTAGTCCTTTTACTAATTTTAATATCATCATCATCGTACCATTATTATTTTAAATCAACTAACTATTAACATTTAATCTCTTTAACAAAAACTTTACGAAACCTTATCTTGTCAACAGGTAAGTCTATTGAAAATTAGTGTTAGAATTTCAGTTGGCACTTCAATTCTCACTAAGTGGATGTCCAATTGGCGCAAAGTTTTGATTAAGTACTTTCTATATTGATCAAATGGGATATAAAATCTCGACTAAAAGCAGAATAATATAGTGAGCTTTGAAATAAGTGAAGTTCGTTTATTTATACGAAGAAAAAAATGTCACTTTAATGTTTATTAGGATACAGATCTCGAGATGAGATTGCTTCTGAATTTTTTATTTATAAAATACCAAGTATAAGGTCTCATTTTCTATGTATTTTTTTTTATTTCAAAAGTTAAGCTTAATGATGCAATCATTCGTAAATAATCCTGTTTCAATCCATATCTATAATATTAGTAAGGATATTATAAAGCTGAAGAGTTTGTTTGTTTGTTTAAACGCGCTCATCTCAAGAACTAGTGGTCCGATTTGAAAAACTCTTTCGGTGATAGCCCATTTATCGAGGAAGGCTGTAGGCTATAATTATATCATCACGCTAAGACCAACAGGAGCGGAGCACTGCGTGTGAAAACGCGGAGCACAGCTAGTAGCAATATTAATATTTTTTTTAAGTAATATAAATAAATTTTTAAAAGTTTAGCCTACGTGATTTTCACATACGCTATTCGCTCTACCCCAAAATTACGTTCAACCTTTGTTAGCGGTAGGTAAAACATCAAAAATAATAAATTCTGTCCTCTCCAGAGGTTTCGAGAAAAGTTTTGGTCTGTTTGTTTACGATTTTTATTCGCAATTTTTCCGTGACAATGGCGATAACGAAATATTTTTTGCTTTGTCTCGAGAGGTTTGAAGAACTTTTTTCTGAATTGTTTTATCAAAGTGACCCGCCATTTTTTTGCGTCAAACTTTAATACGCTGCAGAAGTCGATTTGAATACGTAAATAGTTTGAATTTTATATAGTTTTTTTCGCATTTCATTGACGGATATAATAAATATTCAAGTTTCTGCTTATCTCTTTGTGGCTCTAAGGAAATTGTTTATTCATTCTTCTTGAATTTTTAAGTAACATTATTTTCCTTCAGGAGTCAAATTGATTCCTGTAGCGTAGGTGTGGTAGGGTCCTATTTGATAGCGTGGGGTGTATGCATGAATTAACTTTGTGTTAAAGAAAACTATTCATTCAGAACATTTCTTAGCATTTCTGTTAGAATATTGCACCAACATTATACACTAGATTGATAGGTTAAACCCATTGAGCCCCAAGCGGCCCGATCGGTCCCAGACACAATAGATTTTCTATTGTGTCTGTGGTTCCGGGGCCTGTTATTAAAAATACTCAAATTTATCTATATAAAAATGAAGTAGAAGTACTTACCTTGTATGTTTGTAGACAGACAGAGGCTCATGGGCCACATGCGGCCACTTGCCCAGTGTATAACCGGAGCAAGTTGCAAGTTTACAGTATAAAATATTATATACATTTACATATACATATACTAGCTAACCGCCCGCGGCTTCGCCCGCTTTGTCTAAAACCTAATAAATTATATACTAAAACTTTCCTCTTGAATCACTCTATCTATAAAAAAAACCGAATCCAAATCCGTTGCGAAGTTTTAAAGATTTAAGCGTACAAAGAGACATAGGTACAGAGAAAGCGACTTTGTTTTATACTATGTAGTGACACAGACGCCAGTCTATACGATTTCCTACTCGATATCATTTCACAATACTAAACACAAAGAGTATCAAATCTTACGAATAAAACACATGACGTAGCCTGAAGGCAGTTTGTACGTAGCTCAAAGGGCCTATCCGTGATCAAAAAGTGCGAGTTCCAGGATGACATTTTGGAATTTTTCAGGAGAAATGTGATCAAATGATATATATCAGTTTTATGCAAGTGATTGACAACTCTATCTTTGAATTTTAGTCATATATTGTTTGGTAGAGTGAGATCCCAGAGTCGTATGTAAGCCAAGTAATACATGTTTTAAAAGTCCGTATACTTGGTTTCTCATGCGACCAATTTTTATCAGATATCAGGTCAGAAAGATAGCTTGAAATACGGATAACTTTACTTCAATTGTAATTGTTATGTTGTTTTTATTATCTAGGAGAGCTTTTATTACTCACTGTTGGATGGTTAAATACCTATACCAAATAGGTAAGGACAGTATAAATATTACCTAGGATTAAACGCGAAAAAAATAAGTAGTGTTATTCCAAGTAGCTAGGAGATCATCAGAAAATATTTTTACTAACCTAATTGCTGCTCCATATAAACACGGTGAATACATGTTACTAATAACAGTATAATAATTTCCCTCGGTCTACTAGCAAATACATTTATTATTAAAAGCCAAGAGAGAGCGATGTATCACAAAAATTTCCTCCAAAGGTACATTAAATACATTCTCAGTGTTAGAGCCTGCAAGCGACTTATACAGGATGTTGTGAAAATTTATTAGTTTTTGAAATGAACCGACAAAATTGTCGCCTCATGAAAGGCCGTGTGTAGCTGGCTTTTAGTTTGCTTTATGAAGTGTACTTAGCTGCTGTATTTTATGAAGTAGCTACTCCTCTTTAGGAATAGAACGGTTTATGACGGCGCAATTTTCGGTATCTTGTGATGGTAATTTTGTAACGGTAAATGAGATATTTATCAATTTTAGTAAATTGTTTCTGGCGTATTTGCCTGTTAATTAAATTAATTCATGATTAATTTGATTCACTACTGCGGAAACTAACATTTAAATAATTTAGAAGCAAACTACATAATATATACTTGTTTCTTCTCCTTCTGAGATGAAGTTGATTTAAATAGCAATACTTACCTATTATTATTTGCATATTTATTAGAGTTCGCGGGTAATGTTAACATTGTATGAAAATAGTAATATTATGAAGACATCACTACATATTTTTTAAATTCAGCCACTGTTTTTTTATATAATAATATTTAAAAAATTTAGATAAATCAATTTGATAAAAAATATTTTATAAGTAGTACCTACATGTTTAACTAGTAAATTAAATTGGAAAATTTAGAAGGAATTTATTGAAAAATATAAATTATATTTATTTTAGTACTATATTCATAGAATTAAAAAATAAGCACACCCTGTATAACCTCTATCGTCGTATATTACGGAGGAGGCGATCGGCCGATAAGCGAGATATAAGCGATTTTATTCAGCGCTCACCGGTTGATTTATAACTTTATTGTGAGCAGGTACCGTTTATTGATTTAGGTGTTTACTTGGAAACCCTTTGAGAGCGATGTGCTGTGTTTTGTTTACAAAAATGTTGTTTAAGATTGACCCTATAGTTTATACAGGCTGTTTGTTTTTAGTTACAAACTCATAACTTCTTGAGAACATTCTCGACAACTTTTTGTAAATTAACATTTGATAAGTTTATAATTGTACTAAATTGTACTAAAATAGAAAGTATACATCAATAAACTAATATGTATACTTCAATCACTATTGTCATCGAATTTCGTAAATTTTGCAAGTAGGTATTTTAATTCTAAATCGAATAATACGATGCATTCGTTATAATATGTTGAAAAATCATGGTCGATTAAGTTTATATGCAAATCATTTTATAATAATAACAGTATGAATATACATCGCGGTTTATTCAAAGGGTTAAAAAGTACTTATCTGTATGTCAACTTAATAATGCGTAAGGAATGAAGTTATTTAATGAAAAAGGATGTGTCGAATTAAATAGGATTGATTTGGTTTCGTGACTTTAATATGAGGACGATGTGGCTTTGCGAATTATGCAAGCAAATGTTTAATTTCACTGTGCTTTTAAATTTTGAATAAGAATAAAAAAAATGTTTTTTTATTAAGCTTTTCAACTGACTTCAAAAAAGGAGGATAGCGATAGATAGAGATAGGAGCAATTAGAATATATTTTTTGGGTTAGGTTTCCTCATAACTTTCGATCGGGTAGACCGAATTTGATGAATCTTTTATATTTGAAAGATTTTTTTAATTCTTGTATTTATTAACGTGATCTGTATTTTATTTTAATTAAGAAATAAAGACGTACATCACAAAACTCGCTGTAATCATCTTTCAAAAGCGTAAGATTTTTAATTCTAAAGCATAATTAAAAAAAATTGCAAATAGTTTTATTAAACCGAACTAATTAATCAAACGACTAATCTTCATCGATACACGGCTAATACATTCGTGGTTTATAATATATTGACGTAAGCGATTCAATTAGCTTTAGGTAATATTGTACGAGATAATCCCCTGATTATGGGAATCCACAAAACTGACAGCTCTGAACATGATTATATTCAAATATTCGGAACGAATATAGCTTATTATTTCGGTAAAGGGGAAGATATAAAAAGGCGAAAACTTTAAGGAAGAAGAAGAAAGAAAATTTATTTGACGAAACAGAAGAGATAGAGATCATTCGTATTCTGATGTACTTAAATACTGTAAAGTTTTATCCAAATCTCTTCAGTAGTTTTTTGTGAAATATTGACAAAATAATACTTACATCCATCCTTATAAACATATTATTCTGTAACAACGTAATTTAATTATTACGTCATAATCACCTAATTTTTTTTGGCGCACGCAATCACACATTAATTTATGTTTGTACTATTTATACAATTTTCTCCTACTAATTTATAATGTCTTTACTGTGTGTGTTGAAATAAATGCTCACTTTCTAAAGTGCTTCCTGTATTAACAGAATAATGATTGCATTTACAAGGAGGAACCATATTCACAACCTGTCCTAATTTCTTTCTTCCTTTCTTTCTAAAAGACTTCCTGTATTGACTGCATATTGATAGCATTTACAAGGAAGCTAACCACAACCTGTAAGCCTTCCTACGTAACACAGCAGGCAACTACCCAATAAACATGGTCTAATCTTTCTCATTTGCTAATGATAGTTCCCTTATACATTATAAGTACCTACATATTCATTTGGCCGCGAGCTAGACTAAAAGGAATTTCCACTTGGCTCTTGCATTTTTGCGGGCTGCTAGATTAGTATTTATTTTTGAAAATAAGTAATTACTTAATATAATTATATTAAAAATGTATTTCAAAATTATAACTACCCAAACGTTAGTGCGGTAATTGATTCTATGAATTGCTTTGGCTTAATAATGTAGTATATGATTACATCAATCATGAAAAAATTTTAACATTCTGTAATATTTTACACTCATTAAACAAACTATGTGAAAAACCTTACATAATATTATATACCTGATGTAAAAGTTAAAGCTCTAACCACAGAACGAATTAAAAATACATAAATTAAATGCCTGAAAGTAAACAATCTATCATACAATTTTATCATAAAATTTTACCTACAAAAAAATAGTATGTGCCGAGCACACGTCTTGTCAGAAGTGAAATTTCTTTGGCAAGATTCAAGTATACCAAAACTCCATGACGTAACGGTATAGCCATGACGCAACCTTAAAATTTTACTCTCAACGCGCTTAAGAATTTTCTCTTTAAAAACATTTTCCTTTGTCGTTTTTTTTAAATATTATAAAACATTGTGAGACCCAAGTGGAACACACCCCGTGCTCTCACTGTCCTTGCTATCAGCCCGATCTCTTGATTAATGGCAGCTGTGGCAACCACGATTGCTTTTAATTAATTGGACATCGCTTAGCTTCCCTTTTAATGATCAAATATCAATATTTTGTATAAAATTATGATCACTTGACGGTAAGCTTCCGTTGTTGGGGAAATAAGGAACTGAAAAAGATACAGTTTTATCAAAAGTAAAGCAGATTTAATTACAAACAGATTTTTTAAATTTGTTTTTGGATTTTTAAGTTAATTATTTAATTTAATGCTTTGTTAAATGTGATACATTTTACCTGATACTAATCTATACTAATATTATAAAGCTGAAGAGTTTGTTTGTTTGAACTCACTTATCTCAGGATCTACTGGTCTGATTTGAAATATTATTTCCGTGTTAGATATCCTATTTATCGAGGAAAGCTATATGCTATATCATCACGTTAAGACCAACAGGAGCGGAGCACTTTGGGTAAAACCGCAGGGCACAGCTAGAATATAACATTCGTAGAGCAATTAGCTACAAAATTTAACTAGTTATTCAAGTTGTTTCTACGTTATTTAGTTCTCTTTAAACGTATACAATGTTAAATTTAAAAGGTATAAAATCATTCAATTAAGGATGTATATCAGTGACACTTGATAGACAACTTTGGCATCTCTACACGGCACTTAAGTACAGAAAATAACTTAATATGTAATTCTGCATCCTGCGCGTTAACATTATAATATTATCTCTTACATGGTACGGTCAGAAAAAACATATTAAATAAATTTTCAATGTTAAATTTAAGTAATTTAAATCAAAATAAATCAGTACACAATGTACATCTGTCTATATATCTATAATAATATTATAACGGGTTAAGTTCTGTACATTAAAAAATATTAAAAAAAAATCTATTTAATTATTAAAATTGCGTTTAAAATCATGCTATGGATGCGTTTCGCACCAAAACCATTGAATGGATTGGAATTAAGCCTGTAAATGTAATAAAAAGACAATTTATATTATCTGCACGAATATTATATTAGATATATTAATTAAATAAAATTTGTAATTTTGTGTATTAGTTGTAGGAATTACTAACTGTAATTTCTTAAATAATATCAAAATTTTAAGCTCTATGTTTTATCTCTTCTCACAAGAAAATCTTTCACTATCAATTAATAATTATTAGTTGCACATTCAATAAAATACTTATAACAAAACTACATTCCAATCGAGGCTGCTAAAATAAACATTCACATACATAACACTACTCTAATAAGTTTAACACAATCAAGCAAACATTGTTAGTTGCATAAAAAATAAAAATGCAATTCAGTGGGCGAAATGGATATAAAATAAATGCTTTGTCGATGCTCCAATTACGTATACGATAAACTTAATTAAGACGTGGCAGGACCTGTTTTCAGTTCCCAAAATGGTGGGCGAAATGCTTCGTAAACAGGGCTACTGCATTACACTAGTAAGGTTGGGGGCACACTGAGAGAGATGTTTGTTATTAAATTTCACATGATTAGTTGCATGGAGCTGGGTGAAAATTGGAAAGATTATAGAGGATAATATAATGTATTGTGAATTCTTATTCAAGTTTATTTTGTAATTTAAACATTTTTCATGATTTAATATTTCTAATTTTTGCATCATTTACTTAACCACATACCTAATTGTTATGACTAATGACACATAAATTAGAATGAAGTAGGGGATTGTATTCCCCTACACCACGCTTCGTACGGAATCAGGTCATCTCCAGGGACCTGCGCATGGAGAGCCTGGACGACTTCATTCATCGCCTGAGTTCCTCTATGTTCGCGCGCGCCGACGGAGCGCGATCCCAGCATTTGCAGGGCATCGCGCCATACCATCGGAGACCGCCGGACATAAGAGGCCTACCACGTGACCTAGTCTCCTAGGACACGACCGCTTCCTCGCCGCTGACTGATGGGCGCCCCCCGGCACCTTGCCGGCGAGCTCGACCTCGCTGAGCGGCGGGTGAAGCACACACGGACATTCCCCCCTGCAGCAGCTCACAGATCGCTCACGATACCCCGCGGACTCGATCGCACTGCAGCAGGATACCTCCCGGACATGACACCTTGGACCATCCGGTCCCACCCAGTGCCCCGCCTGTAGTAGCAGGCGGCGTTGCTATCACTGAAAGGGGCCATCGCCCCGAACAGTTACCCCGAAGCCTGTGAAGGCTTGCGTGGAAGACCCGAGTAGTAGTAGTAGTGATTGTATTCAGTAAGACTAAAGAATATATAAATTATAATTTATTTATGAGACATTCTTCGAGTAGAAGAGCTCAACACCAGGGTGCTTGGGCGCGAAACCTGAAAACTTTCGGTGTCGGAGACCAAGATCCACTTTGGGTCGTTGCACCGTTGAAGTACCTAAGTAATTTATTTGAGGAAATAATTACGCCTCGGCATAAACCTGTTGTGAAATATTTGATAAATCTTGCATTTACTAATCCAGAAATTAAACTTCCGATGTGCTTATTTCGTAAAGATCTGTGTATACAGAAAACCTCATAATTTCGTGAAATATACGCCCAGTGTACTCCCCGCATAACGCAAGCAATTTTTATCGAAACTCGAAATTCAAATTAAGACATTAAGCAACCGAAACGCTACTAATGAGTTCACTTAATATTTGCATAAACTCAATGTGGGCGAAATTTCATTTTTGAGTTCAAGTTTTAATTAATTCTTGAGGACATGTCCCTTACATTGATGTTATTTATTAAAATGTTTCTTATTTTTCTAATAAGGAAACAGCTTTGTGGTCTGGATCTGTAAATAAATTACACAGCTTAGTAAATAAGGTATATATTTTAATTAGCGGTTTGGTAAGTGGTTATTAGTTATTACTAATTATAAAAATGTATGCACTATGCAGCGATTAGGATATGTGTATTTTGACGTTTAATCCTAATTTAGGTTTTGCATTTAAAAAAATGCAGTGACTGAAAAATACTTTTTGCAGCACGATTAATTTCTAGTCATATTGATTTTTAAAACGTAAAAATATTGAATATTATAATACATAAGCAACTTTTTAATACTCATATAACTAGGATTTTTTTTATATTACATTTAAAATAAATTAAAGTTACCATCTAAAAAGCCCCAAACAAATTGACTTATAACCGCATAGAAATCAATCCTCTGTCATAAAACCATAAAACACAAACTCAACAAATCCTCGAAGGACCTAAACAACGCCTTGCAATTATAAAAGCTAATGGCTAATTTATTCATCTGAAGCCATTTCGGTTTTTTAATTAAGCCGTATCGTTGTCCGTGTGTTTGTTTTGTCAAAGAGTTTAACTGAGTTACATGTATCCGGATACATGCAAATTGCAACTCTATTTCAGTGGTATAGGATTCAATTCAGCTATTTGGTAGATAGTAGTTGCATGTTCGAAACAAAACAGGAGATCATTAGAATGTGGAATTATGCAAAATAGTACATGTTTTTTTTGCGAATGTAAAATAAGTATATAAAAGCAATTATATTACTAATACGAATTTTCTTTCTTTCAATACTCAAATACATCTGATATTATAGGTTTTATAGACAAAAATCGCGATTTAAAAAAATCAAATAGGTACATTTAAATAATGATATTTACAATACATCGTAAATGGGTAGATGGTATAACAAATGCGTTCATAAATTTATTATTACATATAATGTTTTTACGTCTCGAAAACTAAAAACAATAATATTATAAATGCGAAAGTAACTCTGTCTGTCTGTCTGTTACGCTTTCCCGCTTAAACCTCTCAACTGATTTTGATGAAATTTTGCACAGATAATCTTTAGACCCTGAGAAAGAAAATAGGCCTTTATCAAAACAATAATATTTTATTAAACACCACGCGGGCGAAGCCGCGGGCGGAAGCTAGTAATCTAATATCCTTTAAACAGTTTGATGTAGTTACAATACAAAGTAACGTACCTACTTATAAACATACTAGATTTCCGCCCGCGGCTTCGCCCGCGTTTTGAAAAGGAAAACCCGCATAGTTCCCGTTCCCGTGGGATTTCCGGGATAAAACCTATCCTATGTGTTAATCCAAGTTACCCTCAATATGTGTGCTAAATTTCATTGTAATCGGTTCAGTAGTTTTTACGTGAAAGAGTAACAAACATCCATACATCCATACATACATACATCCATACATCCTTACAAACTTTCGCCTTTATAATATTATATATTAGAATATTAGATATTAGATTATAACAAACACTAAGTCCTGTTTATCACTGAAATAGCATTATCCAAAGCATAGTTCAGCAATTCCATTGACGCATCAGAGCTAGGTTAGCTGATTCGAATTCTTGTTACCCACAGCACAATACCTAGAATACTAAAGCCTATGTAACATAGTGCATAGTCTTAGATTTAATATCTATACCGTTACTAATATTATAAAGAGGATATAATTTGTATGTATGTTTGTAACAAATTGGCTCAAAAATTACTGAATGGATTTCGATGAAACTTTACAGTAACGTAAATCAAATTTGTATATTTTAAGTAGCTATCCTAGCAATTGGTGTTCAGCCTTACTCTTATCACTCGTGCTAGAAAAATATGTTGTTCAATTACTGATATGCACACAAAATCAGAATCGGTCAAGCCGTTTAGGAGGAGTATGGTAACTGACTTGTGACATTTTATTTATACATGGAGAATTTTATTTATACAGAAATTATAAACAGGAAAGATTTGTATGTGTTTGAAAGCAATTAGCTTAAAAAGTATTCAAATGTACTTTTGCGTACGAAAGACGTACTAGGATTATCTATTTTATGTTCTTACTGTATTTGTACTTTCTTATGTGTGTGCAATCACTACATAGTATAAAACAAAGTCGCTTTCTCTGTCCCTATGTCCCTTTGTATGCTTAAATCTTTAAAACTACGCAACAGATTCTGATGCGGTTTTTTTAATAGATAGAGTGATTCAAGAGGAAGGTTTTAGTATATAATTTATTAGGTTTTAGACAAAGCGGGCGAAGTCGCGGCCGATAAGCTAGTAAAGTATAAAATAAATAAAAAAAAAGTGTGTGCGTGTAACCTTTACGCGCGATTGAAGTAAAACGCACATGTCAATATTATAACCTTGTTATTGAATATTATAAAATGGCGCAATTGTCAGAAAATTTATTTTTAATTTACTTATTTTAAAAGTAATAAATAAACAAGTACTAGCTGTCCCGGCGAACTTTGTACCGCCCTGTCAATGAATGTTGTGTTACCTTTTAGCTGAACTAATTTAGGCTTTGATGAACGTAATACAATGATACAAAATAAATATTTATATGGATTGATATGTAATAATATTTTATTTTATTACTTCAAACACGTCTCAGAGAAAAATGACTGAATTTTAATAATTTGTGCAGCATGGATTAACTCTTTTCATTCTTTAACTGTTATCGACCACGCCATCGTTTCGTTTCACTTTAGTTGTGATAATAATTTTACAATTATCATTGGGCGATCGCTGCTGATACAGTAACCATCGTTGCCTGTGATGGTCTCTGCCATCAATTTTCGTAGATATACCTTTTGGTACACAGTACACAGTACACTCACTGTCAACCA
Source organism: Colias eurytheme (assembly GCA_907164685.1). Lineage (NCBI taxonomy): Eukaryota > Metazoa > Arthropoda > Insecta > Lepidoptera > Pieridae > Colias > Colias eurytheme. The sequence goes on from CAJQZN010040843.1 coordinate 38,931, forward strand.
TGCATGGTGATTGGTGGTTGATGGTGTCACACGGTCCATGAATCATATTCGTGATAACAACGTTATGTCGGTCTAGATCGGTTTCAGGATTAGCAATCCCCGCACACTCATATAATATTTTATCTGCCCGAATCCTTTCGACTAACCAAATTAAAATGTGTGCATGCTGCAAGCCAGATTGTTGTCATTCGATTGAATACATCCATCATTGAATAATCCCAAAGATGTGTTCCATTAATGTAACTCATCAGTGATCGGATTTTTTGCTTGAAAACACGTGTGGTGATGTCGTGCCGATCACTTGATATTTGTCCGGGAAGCAGCAGTTGAATAATTTCCATCCATTTCGGATTACATATAAATGTAATGAATAAATCTGGCCGACCATAATGACGAACATATTATTATGTCATTGCATCTTGCGCATATTCACTTGGGATACCTGTGTATGTCGCCGGTAAAATAATCAATAGACCAACATTTTCTGCACCTTCTTCTGTGCTAATTGCATCGCATAAATGGATGTAATCTTCAAAACGCCATTTAGCAATTTGATAGCAATATTGTTGACGCAGTCGACGAAATCGCAACAAATAATTGTCAGAATTTTTACATTTTTATAGAATTTTTTTAATAATTAATCGAACTAAACTTCTTGGTTAGTTTCCCCACCAAAAATACCTTATTAATTTCTGAAAACACGCGTAAACACAGACATTTGAGGAATTTTTATGTATCTGCTTTTATTGCACTTTTTAATAATTGATTTTAAAATAAATACAAACAATATTTATTCACCCTTTTTAATTTTTTATTATTTTACACATAATACATTTTTGAACGCATGAATGTCAAACATTATTTTCCGTATTTGACAGGATTGACAACTAATGATTGACATGTACGAAAATCAAAATTTTGGGGAAATATTTATTCGTCTAGTTTTTGTTGTTTTTATGATTTATTCTTCTATTCTGGACGGAGACAAATCCAACGAATCTAAAACCATGAAAATTGGTTCAGTAGAACTCGAGTTATAAGTGTTGGAACATACAGACTTTCTTTTATATATAAAGATATTTAGAGATTTTCAAAAAATTTTGCAATTTAAAATAATGTTTTTAAAACTGTTGAATTTTTCATTCACTTTGCTATTCACAATTGATCCGTTTGAAAATTTGAAAATAAATAATCCTAATTGATTATGATATTTGCCACTAGCTGGCGTATAAGTCAAGAAGCGTGTAGTAATATGACATATACTTACAACCAATCAGAATTATTATTTTTAAATGGCGGAAACTACACAGCGTTACTTCCGTCAGAAAAAAAATCTGAGTTACTCCCTAGTCGCGCCTAAAGAAGTTTTACTTCAATAAAAAATAGGGTTAGTAAAGACGGACTCTTACTAAACCTGATCATCTTTCCAGAGATCAGTGACCCTTTAACCGAAACAATGATATCATAATATTACAGTACAGAAAAAACAAGCGGTACCCTTTTACATATTTTCTGTTGAAATCCAACAAATCCGCTACAAACAAAGAGTTCTTGCTAAATATCACACGTTGTTAACAAATATTTGGTTCTTTGACGCCATTTGCCTTCGTCACTTAGAATGTTTGTGTTAAACGACATTTTGTTATTGACACTTTTTTGCAAGTTTTCGAGCTTAATATTTATTTAGCTTTGTAAATACAAAACCAAGAAAGGAACCGCTAATTAAGAATTACGTTATTTTTTGAATATAAAGGAACTAGTGGTCCGCCCCGGCTTCGCCCGTGGTACCTACATGTTTAAACTATCCTATCTCTCAAGTTGGATCGAACTGCACATGGTGTATGAATTTTATTATAATCGGATAAGTGGTTTAGGACTTAGGAGTCCATTGCAGACAAACATTGTGACACGAGATTTATATATATTAAGATTGTTAAATAGTGGATGTTAAAATTGATTGTCAAAAAAAAATAATAAGCTTTACAAATGTTACATTATACTTCTTTGGTATTACTAGTTTATTTATGTATGAGTTATTAACAAACTTCTATTCAATATTCATTCAATAAATTAATGTTATTTTTGGATTAAATTTGAGTCTTTCATTAATCTTAAAGGCTCTTTTATTTATTCATTTATTTATTTATAGTGATGTGTGCTCTCTACATAAGTTTTTATATACTTCATCCATTCTGATTATGGTGTTATAGTCGTCCATTAATGTATAAATATATTTCAATAAAGACTTCTTTACTTATTTATTTATAGTTATGTGTGCTCTACATACGTTTTTATATTAATACTAGTGGTCCGCCCCGGCTTCGCCCGTGGTACATATTTAGTATCCTATGTCCTTCTCCTGGCTCTAAACTACCTCCCTGCCAATTTTCAGCTAAATCAGTTCAGCCGTTCTTGAGTTATAAGTGGAGTAACTAACACGACTTTCTTTTATATATATGTATAGATATTAATTGAAATGTTTCAGCAATTTGTTATCTTATGAAACGCAAACCCCCAACATTGTCACTCGCTCAGAATCAGAGCAATTCGTTCCACAAGGCACATCTAACTTGAAATTCACTTCAGACCAGCTGTGCCATAAATCAAGTTAACTGACTGCACTAAGACATATTTCGGTCTATCTAGAGTATGGAAATGATCTGGATGTTATAAGCAATTATGTTTTGTGAAGTTAATAGTTTTCTTTGTAGGTTGTGGTTTGCTCACACGATGTTTTTGTACAGATTAATAAAGATTAAAGAAACGTTAAAAGCCAAATAAGCTTAAACACAATCAATTTTAACAATATCCAATAATCTCTACATTATAAAAAAAAACCCTATTAGGTACCATTGTTCATCTCACGTAAACGTCTGGACCGATTTCAATAATTCTGAATTTGATGTGTTTGTCATTGTCAGAAAAAGGATCTTAACAAAGAAAACCGCAAGCGCCTAAATTAAAGAAAATGCGAAAACTTGACGGCTATTTAAACTTAACGATTTGCGCTAGTCAGACAGGACAACGTCTGTACCTAATAATTCTCAAACACAACATAAAACAAATCAAGGTTTATCCTTAAGAATATACAAGAACAATAAATAAAACGAAAGATAAAAATTTCGTTCCAAATAAATAATGTTATCTTCATCGATAACTGATTTTTGTGGTACGCCCAAAATCGTCGCGTATTTAATCTCAGCTCATAAATAAAGGTATAATTACAGGCTTGAAAAATGTTTGCACACGATTAATGTAGGCGTTCATCGATAATTTAATGTGGCGATGACGTAATGTTTCATGATATGAGAGAAAAAAGTATTTTATTGACAATATTACTTTAACTCTTGAATCACGTTCTCTATTAAAAAACCTGCATCAAAATCTGTTTTATATACTTTTAAATATCTAAGTATAGATACATACCTACATACAGACGCGGGAAGCGACTTTGCTTTAGAGACGTAGAACTAATAAAAAGTATATACTTTCTTATATATCTGTTCTCCTTATAATTTTAATAATATATTATTAATTGGTAAGTGCACTTTAAGAAATAATATCAACTTATCAATACGTATAAAGCGCGTCACACACGGTGAAGATACTATAATATTTTATCTTAAGATACTGTAATATTTTATATTACTTACATGACCCACAAAATTTCAGGTCATTTGTAACAGGATGGCGGTTCTACAGGGGTCTTAGTACGCAATGACAAAAAGAAAAATGATGGTCAGAACGCTGATACCGGATACCTTAAGATACTGTAATATAAAATATTACAGTATCTTAAGATAAAAATATATTATTATATATTATTATTATATATTATCTTCACCGTGTGTGACGCGCTTAACGCATTTTTCGCGTGACATCAACGTCATAGTCCGGGATACATCGCCCATTTTTGCAAGTGATTACTATCAAGCTAATTTTTCGTGAGTAGCT
>CAJQZN010040843.1:43284-55881 GCA_907164685.1 Colias eurytheme
AGCTACTCACGAAAAATTAGCTTGATAGTAATCACTTGCAAAAATGGACGATGTATCCCGTACTATCAACATACAAACACTTTCCACTACCTATTTCACGCCCTTTATGTTTTCTTGTCACGAAGAAAAGTACCTTATGTCTTTCTCCGTGGTCATAAGGTAAGCTGTAGTTCGAACCCATTATTTATTAAAATTTATTATTTCATCTGCGAAAATGTATTAAACACATATAGGCATAGTTAGAATAAGCATAGGTATCTACTTAAAAGGTAAGTAACTTTATTTACTGTAGCGTATCTAAATCAAATAAGATAATAAATTTTCTTTCTAATTAAAAATATTATAATTTTTGCTTAGATAAACTATCAACACTAACGGTCATCAAATTAAAATAACTTGACCATAGTCTAATAATATCAGAGGGTCATTCTGAAGAACTTCATATTTAACTTATTTTTAATTAAACAAAATTATGCTTCACTACTTCGTCTATTTTCAGTTTGATTTTAATTTAAATAATTAATCATAGGAAAGTACCTAGTTATTCGTTTACATTATCTTTTTTTTTATATGAATCACAAAATGTGTTGGTAAGCGCATAACTCGAGAACGGCTGAACCCATTTCTTAAATTCTTTTTTTTTATAAAATTTCGTGCAGAACGAGGATGGTTTTTATGGAGAGAAAACGTAAACATGTACCACGGGCGAAGCTGGGGCCAACTCTAGTTGTTAATATTATTTATGCGATATTTTTACATGATCCATATCACGAAAGCTCCAAATGCATTAAATGACAGTATTTTCATCATAGACAGAAAAAACAGATTACGTTTCAAAAAATTAACATTACCTCTATGATATTAATGCATTATATAATTTTGTTTTGCCTGCAGCAAAACAGCTTTTCAATGCTAATGAAAACCATATACATTGCAATTAATAACGTCAACAAACAAATAATCAATCTGATAAGCGTGTACTAATAAAAACACATAAACGTCGATTTTAATTTAATATTTATCACTAACTTCGCCTTAACTGGATCGAAGTATCGACGGACCTCATCTTAATACAACCTATCGAATTTTTCTGCCATAACCAAAGAATTTTGACATTCGATAATGAACTTTATTACAAAGGTTACAAAGTTGAAAATCGTTTGTGGATGTAAAAGGATGGTGTTACAGCGTGGGCGACAGTAAAGGTGCGTATAAATTAAGCGCGGCAGCCGCGCGAGCCAATGTTCGACCAGAGTTGACGTTCATTTGCTGCGCGAGCCAATATGTAGATATATTTTAAGTTGAACGTAGTTGCCGCGCGCGGCAGGCGATCCATCACGAACATCTCTTCTGTAGGACGCCAAAAGTGTAGTCATTTTCTTGTTCAAGTCAGGAATAGGTATATCCATTTTCTTACTGATTTCTACCCACACATCATACCTCAGCGATTTATTGTGGTATTGGGAGGATTTGCTGTTCCACAAAAATTCATTAGCGCCATACAATTGTATTAGTGAACGGCACTTTTCGTTGTCCATTTTTACGTAGACGCCGCGCGAGCCGAAATACCAAAACTACAAACCGTCCACACGGCGCGCGAGCGAACGCCTGAAGCTCCTTTGATGCGGTCTCAAAAACCGACAGTGAGCGGATCGCCCCGCGGCACGTTCGAGCGCGGCAATGTTCGCGTCGCCGCGCGCGGCGATCCCGTCTACATAGTGCGCGGCCGCCGCGCGCGCCTATGTTCGATGGTTTGCCGCGCTTAGTTTATACGCGGCTTTAATTCACCTTTTTATACAAGCATATGTTAGTGCCGTTTGCGGCGGCATTGAAAACGCATTGGTGGGCTTTAACCGGTTTCGCATTATGCGATCCCGATACCCACCCGTGTTGGTAGCGTCAGCAAATAAATTTAGTTTTTGCAAATGTACCTTATCATTTTAGTACAAAGTTAGTAAGGATTAAAATTTGAAATCTATTTTACTGGAAACTGGCATGCCAAGAGATTTTTAAAACACGAAATGTAATACAATAAAATCTATCGCAAAAAACTAATTTTCAAATATTCATAAGAAAATTATTTTTTTCCAGGGTCCATAACTCTGAAATGCACCTATTACAAAGAAGACAAAAATTGGGCAGACGTAGGACACACGCGGAAAAATACTCGCCAGAAACGCTTCTTTTCGATTTGTCTTAAGCTCAGAAAGATATTATCACAAATTTATCTTCCCCTTTCCAAATACCTACAATATTTCTATGATGTCTCAACTCGCACGGCTATATTTTCTAACAAAGTCATTGCACCTAAAACTACTGATATTTTGAAAGTTAAATTGTATTATTTACTAAAAATAATGTACCAATTCATTACGACGACGACGCGGTTGGCGCAGTGGTAAAGTAACTGCCTACTGAGCCGACGGTCCAGGGTTCGATCCCCGGTCAGGGCAAATATTTGTGTGATGAACTCAATTATTTGTTCTTGGGTCTGGGTGTTATCTATATATGTATTTATTAAATATTATATTTATCGTCGCCTAGTACTCACAATACAAGCCTTAATTGAGCTTACTGTGGGACTAGGTCGATTTGTGTAATAATGTCCTATAATATTTATTTATTTATAATTATTATTTACAAATATAGGTTACCAACAATTCACAATTCAATTATAACAGCTACTTCATAATCAGACGCAGATATTCGTTGTCTTTCCACTCCAGAGAATCCACATAAAGTGGCCATAAAAATTAATGAACAAAACAATTTTGCGACGAGTACAGATATCTTGATTCTTGGTGAAACAAAACAGTATGGGTGAGTGACCTCTTATATAATCGTCCTGTTATCAACAGTTGCAAGATCTGGACGCAATTTTGATACGTTTGTCGATTTGGAGATTTAAATTTGTTTTTAACCGACTTCAAAAAGTATGTTCTCTATATGACTGTATTTTATACCTCTGAGCTTTCGACTGGGTGAACCAATTTTGATAGCTAGTGCCGTCCGGTTGCTCCCATTTAAAATTTGTTTACTTTTTTAGTATAGTATAGTATCTTAGAAGATAGATTTAGTAGTAGACTTATGAGATATTACTCTGAATTAAATGTAACAACGGCTAAAGTAGGTAACATAATATGACATAACCATTGTCGTATAGGTACCTATAGAATTTCTTGACTAGAAAAAAATCAATTATTACTTCCATGCCATATTATATTAAAAAATACACATTACCAATGCGGCAAAAGAACCCCGACTGATATTTTTATAATGCTGTTCTCATCTGCTATGACAGTAGGGCAGACGGAAGATGTTGATATTGGCTTAATAATAATAAACACTTTATCGAACGCAGCCGTAAAAATAAGCGAAGCTATGCCAAATCACTACATAGTATAAAACAAAGTCGCTTTCTCTGTCCCTATTTCCCTATGTCCCTTTGTATGCTTAAATATTTAAAACTACGCAACTGATTTTGATGCGGTTTTTTTTAATAGATAGAGTGATTCAAGAGGAAGGTTTTAGTATATAATTTATTAGGTTTTAGACAAAGCGGGCGAAGCCGCGGGCGCGGTAAGCTAGTAACATAATAAAACAAACAATGTAAAAGAGTAGTATTATGACTACTTTCGGTTACGTTATACTACTGAAACCAATCTGCGAAATAACTCAGAACATTTAACTGAACACTCAATTTGAAACATTTATTTATTCACTAGCTTTCCGCCCGCGGCTTCGCCCGCGCAGTCAAAGAACTGTATTTTTGCTTCGGTATCTATTGTAAATCACGCTCCAAGTATTATTTAAAAAAAATGTGTGCGTGTATTAGTGTACACACGTAAGAAGTGAAACTTCTTTATGACCTTATTTTTCAAAAAAAAAAAAATATATGCAACTTTACAGAAATACGTCGAATCACGCGTGGTAGGGATAAGAAAAAGATGGCGCGTAACGGAAAAATGTTACACTAAATTTTTTTCCAACCCCGATAAAGAAGTTTCACTTCAAAAATATTTGAATTTCCTAAGATTTTATTATATGTATAGATATTCATATAGATACTTAGCGCTTTTAAATAGTCAAAATACAGAAAAATAATAATTTACCACCGAATCGGAACAACATAGGTAGTTGCTTAAATATTTAAAGTAATACACTATCACTGCCAAAACAAAAGGGAATTGAACGTAATTAAAAAGCAAATAAAACAATAATCCGTACAATGTTTTTACAAAATCAGCGAACGATAATGAAACTCAAATGCATAATAAACTGAAATTTAATGCCTTGATTGACGTTCCGCTCACCAATTCAGATTGGCAGAATTAAAATTGTATATTGACAAAATATTTAAACGCTGTATTGTAATCGCGATCGGGAGACAATCGTTCGATGTTTTAACGAGCGGTCTACTTTAAATTTATAATTTTGTATTCAATGGTGCTTCGGTTGCGCGGTCGCTTTTTGCGGACGCTTCCACGGAAATGCTTGCGAGGCATGGGAATCTTATTACGTCTGTATGTATTAATAAACGAATTACACTGCGTATTTTGTTTATTAATTGATGAAGGTTTATATTGGACGTGATTGAAGGTAATGTTGTTACTGCAATAGTTCACAAACAGGTAAAGAAATGTGTGTTCGCATAAACTATGATTTTTAACGCGTTTTTCAAAAAAGAAGACAGAGAGATAACTTTTTTACTAACTTTAAATTATTTAAAAGATACAGACCATTTTTATGTTGATAATATAAATATAAAAAAATAACATCATAAGTACCTACATCTGAAATTATAGCTTCCATATAATACATAATAACGTATTATATAAAAGTAATTTCATATTTATATCCTTACACAATAACAAAAACAAATTTCGAGCGATAAAAGCATTTGCGGTGTATCCAATTTAGATGGACCATAACTTGGGATTGAAGAAACAATGGTTCGGTCACTGTAGAACACAATCAGCGAGTGCATTTACAAATACACACCTTTATTGCCACTAAATCAAGTAATGTGCGGTTTACAGGATTTCGTTACGATATTAATTTAAATGTCGTTTGTCGCATTTGATAAATTGGTTAGGTATTGTAAGAGGAGCGCAAGAGGATAATTATTATTTAAATTTAATTAATTTTTTACCGCTCATGTAACACTATTAATTTATTTATTTTCTTATACCATTAATTTCAATTTATAATATTTGAAAATCATATCACACAGTAACACTACTACTACAAAATCCGAGTGTTCTACCTCCTGTTAAGTTTAGCATTAATGAATCATTAATAATTATTAAACTAAATAAAATGTCGTAACGACAAAATGTGATCGTGCGTTCCATTTTACACGCATAAAGTCACATGCATTTTATAAATCAACTTATTCGTTATACTCATTGTCCTCGCTTTGTGGACGGATATGAAATAAAAAGAGTAAGCTCGTGTAGGTTTTTAAAATAATTGTAGGTACGTCTGGTAGGACATATAGCTTCCGTTCTTAGTTCTGTAGGTAATATTGTAGGTGGGTATCATTTTACGAAGGTTTATTTTTTTACATATTATCAGCACAATAATATATTAGTTTTAGAAATAGGATTAGTTTCCTAGCTTTAAATAATTTCAAGAAGGTAATGTTTTACATATTAGTGCGATATCAGACAGATTTAGTAAAAGGCTGAGTGGGAGAAGCTTTAGGCTGTAAATTTTAGGGATGGCAAATTTGAAGATTTTGAGCATATCTGGCCGAATAAAAATTATTTCTACACTAAACAAGCTTCTCCCTTTTACCTTTAGTTGCATACTGAATCATGTCCTTAAAAAATTGCAAATTTTTAATTTAGATGACGGTGAACAAATGCATCAACGACGATTACGATTGTAAAGTTCAGGGGAGTCAAAATGTTCTTTACACATTTATTGTATTTTAAATACAAGCCATATATTTTGTAACTTTATGTTTATTGTGCGAAATAATGCATTTATTCATTCATTATACAGGGTGTTTATAAAATCATCCGTACATGTACACGAAGAGCAACTGGCCAAAATGGAAACCAGAAAAATATATTTCATCGACCGGTATCGTCAATGGTGCGGATTCAGGCGTTCACTTGAACGGGTCGTTCTACAATGGTCGCAAAAATATATAAATTAATTTGATTGGGTTATATTTATGCGTAATTGTAGAGTGGATAATGGATATATCTCTGTTCTTGGAATTGGAATTAATTTTTTAGAGTATGTAAATGGAAAATAGTAATTTGCTAGTACTGCTGCGTGTATTAGTTTTCATTATAAAAGGTGAAGCTGAAATTAAAATTACAAGACAATGCAACCAGATTTTAGTTAATTTATTGCACGCCTCATAAGCGAAGCGTTGAGGTGGGTACTACTGTCACTTCGCGCAAAACATCTGATTTTTCAAACTTAAAATGTCTTTATGTATCATACATTGCACTTGTAAGATAATACATACACACACATATTCAGAAAAAACACTATTTTTAACGTTCATGATATTTTTGATGTCATTTTTGTTATTTAAACTAGTTAAAAAACAGTTTAAAAAAGTTCTGTCTTGGACGTCCGTGTGTCTGTATGTGCGGATCCTTTTTCTTGTTAACACGATAGCGACCGAAATACTTTACTAATCGAGTCTTTTTTTTTCTCTTACGCTTGAGTATGCTCAGGAATAGACCCCTTTCATTTTTCAGGGTCTGATTCGATGTGGTTTAATTGTTATTAAATATACAAAAATAATAATTAATAAATATTTATTAAAAAAAAATTATGAGGCGTGCACTTTTGGATTTTCCAAATTATAATATTTTTAAATTTCCTTTGCAAATTCGTTGATCAGCTAGGTATGTGAGACATAAATATATAATATTATGCCCTTAATAAATAAAATTTTTATATTTAAACACTGTATGTACATAGAATACGTACATTATATTTGAATTACCAATAAATTAAAACCAAAGCAAAAAATAATGCTCTTTTGTCTTCATTCAATAAGCTCCAGTAAAGTATTTGTCGCCTGTAGTGTATAAAACCACTGCAAATAATATTATAATAATAACCACTGCAGAACCACGGAACAAGTAATGACGTCGAGCGAGAACAATAGCCGTGCGTATCGATGGCACTTGTCAAAAAATAAAAACCCGTCGCAGCGAAGTTCGATAAGGGCTTTTTTAGTCTGTGCTCGTGGGAGCCGTTTCCAAAATCAGAATAGGTTTTGGCGCGTCGCGTCAGCGTTGGTTAAACCGCCGTTTATTGTGCGTGAAATCTTGCGCGATTCCATTTTGAATTCGAATTTGGAACGCTTTTAGTTCCGTTTGTTTTTTCTCTATTCGGCCAGACTATTAGTTTATTATCTGTCGCTTGTTTTTACTTTTAAATGCAGATTATGTTTCGTGCTGAAAAGAGATGGATGTTATTGAATTTGTTGTAAAATAGTCGTGAAATCTTGCGCGATTCTGTTTGAATTCAAATTTGGAACGCTTTTGATTCCGTTTGTTTTTTCTCTATTCGGCCAGACTATTTGTTTATGTTTGTGGCTTGTTTTACTTTTAAATGTTTCGTGCCTTATGAGGAGAGTTGTTACTTTGAATTTGTTGTAATAAATCTATGGGCAGACTATTTTAAGGTTGCGAATTATAAAGTTAACATGGCGGTAATAGGAGCAAATAAACTAGATGTAGGAACGGATAGGCGACAACAATGGGCGTTTGGAATTTAAAATATATCTTCTAGGGTTGATAGAGAGGGTAAAGCAATATTATATTACCTAATAAATCATAAGAAATTGCTATCTTCTCTTTGAAATAGAAAATAGAAATTGCTATTTCCCCTAATTAATTACCTATTGTAATTTATTGTATTTTGGTCTGATATAAGAAGTGCAAGCTAATATTCTGATGGTATGAAGACAGCCGAAATCATGGCCAACTTGATAGTAGATTTTATTATTATTTATTACTCTTTAATACCAGCCAACCGGGACAAAAGGAGCTGAAAAAATATTAAAAAGTAGGTCAACATCTTATATATAAAATTCTCGTGTCACAATGTTAGTCTGCATACTCCTCCGAAACGGGTGGACCGATTCTCATGAAATTTTCTGTGCATATCGGGTAAGTCTGAGAATCGGCCAACATTTATTTTTCATATGTACCACGGGCGAAGCCGGGGCGGACCGCTAGTATTATATAAAAAACAATACTAACTAACCAACATGAGTATATAGTCACACAACACTAAAAACAACCCACTCAAACGGTAACACAAGCAGCAATTCCAATGAATACCAAAATCAAATCGTTTACTATCAACACACGATAATTAATCACGCTAATTGCGAACAAAAACTAATGTATTATTCAATACAAAAGCGATGAACTTCATTGATTCTGAGTTACTGATTCTGCGTGATAGATGGCGCTGGGAAATCATCTATTCAAGTAATTGCTAGACGAGTGATGGTTGTGATACCGTCTTGTTACCGTTTTGAGTTGGCAGTTAAAATTGTTATAAAGTTGAATATTTCGATTTGTAAAGAGAGAATTTTTTATTGATTAGTGCCTAATCTATTATAACTTAGATGTTATTTATTAATACAAGATTCTTAATTAATTAAATTGTATATTTTTGTAAACAAAAACCAAGGTAATTCTAAGCATAAGGAAGAATCGGAGACACTTCTTCGTGTCGACAAGCTTTGGTATAAAGTTGATTTTCTGCAATTAAGAAGTTTGTATTTTTTTTTTTTTATATTCATGTCGTAGAAATTTATTTGAAAAGCAATCCAATTTATTTAATAAACACATTCAGTAATTTCCTTGTCATTGGATCGCAAATAAGGTTCTGTAAAAACATCCTGCAATACTTGTACCTACAGTTTACCTATAAAAATTTACACAATTTTTACAAGTTTTAGATTCGTTTCAAAAATTATAACGGGCAATTAGACTGTTTTTTTTGACGTGACAACGTCTTATAATTCGATAGAGCCTGCTGCACGCACGAAAAAACATGACTCATGCGGCGTTACCTCGCTCTGACTCATCTGAGGCGTTCCATGTAAGGCTTGAAATGCAAGCGAGAGCGCGGAACGAGCGACAAAGAAGCGCAATCGGACGTTGTTACGTTCAACTATCGTCAGTAAACCGACTTTACAGACAACCAATTTTTTTTACAAAATTTTCTCCTGAGCGCCATGTACTGCCCTTTAAACATTCCATTTCTAGAAGCCTATTGACAATTCATTATTCAAGATCGTAATCAAAGTTAATAAGAACAAAACTATGACTAATGATGGTTTCAGTGTGGAACGGAATCTGATCCTTTTGCTGATCTGTACCTAGATAGGCTTAGTTATTATAGCTTTCTTTGAGAATTTAATTGTTTATTGTCTTGAAGACGTTCAACTTTTCTACAAAAAACTTGTACAAAAATGTTGTATTTTGTGAGCTTGAAAAAGGCAAAATGATTACTATTTTGGGTAGGTATCCTATAGATTTTGTTGTTTAGTACGAAAAAACACCCTGCGAAATTAACATTTTATAAATGTTATTATTACATGATTTTAAGGGAATAATAAAAAGGGAATAAAATTCGTTGCACGAAATATTCTAGTCTATTACAGAAACTTTTTTATGAGAAAGCCCTAAAATGATACGATTCGTTAGGCCATAATACTCTGTGCTAATGTTCCGTGATATGAGGTCCCATAATACAAGATATAAATTCTGAACAGTTACCTAACTCAAACAATTTTAAAGATTTAAGCATACAAAGGGACATAGGGACAAAGGGACAGAGAAAGCGACTTTGTTTTATACTATGTAGTGATGATGATAGTGATGATAAAAATATACCTACAGAAAATTTTTTTTAATCGATTTCGTGTATTGGTTTCGGATGCTACAAAAAATATTAAGAGTGCAGTTTGTTTGTTGAATGAATATTGAATACCTAAAGAATCCATATTGGTTTGCGTTACGGGTTCGAATTTAGGTGTAGGTACTATGGTTGTTTGTATTTTTATACCGGCTGAAATAAAGTTTTTAAAATACCTTCTGGATTTTTTTCAAACCCTTCGTTTTATTTTTAAAACTGTGTAGGATTTTTTTTATAAGCCATTTTGATTGATGATTGATGATTTTATAATTTACTAGCGGTCCTCCCCGGCTTCGCCCGTGGTACATATAATATTTACGTTTTCTCTACATAAAAACCACCCTCGTACTTCAAAGAATATAATAAAAAAAGAATTATCTAAATCGGTTCAGCCGTTCTCGAGTTATGCGCTTACCAACACATTTTGCGATTCATTTTTATATATAAGATTAAGCGAAGTGAAATTAATGCAATGTTTTAAGTTTTAACTATTTCCCCGAATTTTTTAAATTTTCAACTGAAATATTTTACACATAGATAATAATATATAAGTACCTACTTAAGTTGGTATTTAAGTATTATTTATTTCGATTTTACTACGAACAAAATTGTCCAAAAAATACTTTTAACAAACGTACAAAAATTTTAATATTAAAAATAACTTCACTTTGACAACCCTAACTTTTAAACGTATACCAGTGTTCATGTAGGGTTGACACGCTTGTTATAAGACGTCGCTGGTATCGCCTCCGTAACTCTGCCCGTAAATATGCGCATGCGTTTGTCCTTGTTATATAGTCTGTATTACCATTCTATGGTAGAACAATTATTTATTACTACTTGGGCTTGTAGAAACAGTATTGAAGTTGCTTTATCAGGTTAAAAATATTACCTTGAAGACTGCTTCTTTAATGAATGTCTGGAAGGTGAAAGTGCATGAATTTTAACGCTTAAAAGTAACAAAATAATATTGGATATCATTATATTGTATGAAAAATTTTACGTAATATTGACATTATTAATTGTAATGCAACTACAGGTAAACGTACCAGATCTTTTCTTTAGTACTACCTTCCGAACCGATGGTATTGATAGGTACATCTTTTATTAATTGACATTGACAAATTTTCACGGACAGCTTCAAGTTAAATTAATTTATTTTTATTTAATCTCCATTTTAAAAGTGTGCTATTTAATATTTTTATTTATCTGCGAAGAAAATAGAATTATTTATCTCTGATTTCTTATAATAATTAATACAGCAATTCATATGTAATCTAATTTTAAATATAAATATACACGAATAACAAGAAAGCGTTTTATAAGTTATTCATATTATGTATATCTATACTGTCATTCCTTGCGTGATACTACAGATAATATAATAACTGTGATATTAATGAAAATACCTTTGCAATTTTCGCGTATTTATCAATAGAAGGTGGTTGCATGATCGTCACAGTGCTGGTAATAAATCAACACTATGTGAGGTATCACAGCATGCTTACTGGCTGCCCAATGAGGGTATATGCGAAAATAAGAGATAAATCGAGTTATTTTTTGAGAGAATCGCTATGTATAATTTTATTTCTGGAAGTCGGGTAAGTACAGTGTTATGTTTTTGTATAAAATTCAAATCTCCAGAAGATATTATATAGAGTATATGATACAGGCATTTGTGTGTGATTGTACAAAAGATATGTAATTACCTTAAAAATAAATATTACAAATATTACGAGGATAAGAAACTAGAATAAACTGCCATTGTATCTACAATAATTAATAATTTTGATAATAATTATTGAACAATTATATTACAATACTTATACTATTATATTACCATTCTTATTATTGGACTGATAAGGTTACCATAGTCCATAACATGAACAGTATCAATAAGACTCAATGCAAATTTACACGAAACATGTCTTAAAATTCGTGTTTTATCGCGTCATCCCGCATATACTGTTAGCTCTTATATAAATATTTCATCCCAAGTGCCCCAGTGTTGACTCTGAACTAAAATGTACCGATCAGACGAATGCTGTTTTAAGATCTTATGCAAATAACTTCCTCAAAGGCATAAGTTTGTGGTTATATTGAAACTAGCAAAACCAATCGATTCTCGTTTTATGAAGTAATATTGGTTTAAGTTTCTTGTTTCATTCGAAGTGAATATAATAGTTGTTTGACGATTTGTACAGAAATATCTCCTGTAGTTTTTAGTTTCATTGTACGTTTTTGGTTTCACTGTAGTGTAACATATCGCATTTTTTAGAGGAATCTCAATGTTTGTTTGAATTACAAGCTGAGTTGACAGATGAATCCATAGCAGATTATTTTAATACTAGCTTTCCACCCGCAGCTTCACCCGCGCAGTCAAAGAAAAACCCCCATAGTTCCCGTTTCCGTGGGATTTACGGGATAAAACCTATCCTATTTCCCGGGATAAAAAGTAGCCTATGTCCTTTCTCGGATATCAAAATATCTCTATACCAAATTTCATGCAAATTGGTTCAGTAGTTAAGGCGTGATTGAGAAACAGACAGACAGACAGAGTTACTTTTGGCATTTATAATATTAGTATGGATTTATTTAATTTTTGTACCTATTTTACAATAAATAATTTAATCTTGTAAGGGCCGATTTTTCAATCGCGAGATAAACAGTCTAATAACTACC
>CAJQZN010040843.1:66536-91154 GCA_907164685.1 Colias eurytheme
ATGCATTTTCAAATGACTGCCCTATTGCTTCAACCCAGGGGCAAAAGGGGCTCGCGGGCTGCTTGCAGCCCGCGCACAACGCACCAGCTAGTTAATATTATAAATGTGAAAGTTTGTATGGATGTTTGTTACTCTTTCACGCAAAAACTACTGAACCGATTACAATGAATTTTAGCACACATATAGAGGGTAACTTGGATTAACACATAGGATAGGTTTTATCCCGGACATCCCACGGAAATGGTAACTATGCGGGTTTATCTTTGAAAATGCGGGCGAAGCCGCGGGTGGAAAGCTAGTGTTATGATAATGAAATTTCTATTTATCCCCGTATGATCAGGCGTTCAAGACGGAAAGAACAATAAAATCAATTATCTAAAACACTTCACAAAACTTGATGTAATGACGTAGTATTCATACAATTTTAATAAACCAATTAAAAGCACATAAACTATAAAATAACAATTAAAAATTAATTCCACACCACATCCAAGTTTGCCCGGGTAAAGTGGAACAATTCCTTCGAGACGCAAGAATGTTTGACTCGTAACAGCTGCTTTGCCTATTTTCGTAGCAACTTTGTTCTGGCACTTTTACCTCAGTGGATTGTAGGCTTGGAATATTTTAGTAAGTCTAGCAAATAGTTGATTTATTTGTTTCAGTTTTAGACGGAATTATAATTGATTCATCCGTAGTTTTGGATACGTTGTTTTAAAGTCTATGGAGAATTTATCGTTTTGCAATGTGTTGTGGCTTTTGCTTTTCTAAATGATTATGGACTCTTGTATGTTGTAATAATATACAGTAAAAGTTCTATTTATGTCAAAGTATAATGTACCATGTGTGTGAAAATAATTCGCAATGTAACCAAGCTACAAGCTTTTTATTCGTTGCTTAATCCATCAGTCCTCGGAATCACCTGCTTGGATTTCTATAACTTCTGTTCATAATTATTCTCTTCATTTTTGACATCTATTTATTTCAAACATATTAAATTAAAACGTTTTACTTTACGTATGATTTTATCAAATTTTTTAAATTATCATAATTATTAATATTAAAAACAAGAGTAAGTAATAAGGACACATACAGACATGTACAAAAAAAGATGAGATGCCTAGTTCTACCAAAAATATACACTGTTATGGCACAAGGAACAGAAATAAAATTGAAATGCCATTTTACCGGTTAGCTAAAGTTAAAAATTAATTTATGGATCAAGGTATACGCTTTTACAACAGAATCCCACATTGTATTAAAGAGTTTGGTAGTGCTAAATAAAACTTATGTAAAAATGTATTAGTTCAGAGAGCTTATTACAGCGTTAAGGAATATAATATGGAAGATGAAAATCCATGGAGGGTTGTCGCTTAATAACCACAGGACAGTTCTTTGGCATATTATGTAGTTAGATATAAGTTGGATATAAGTTACATTTTATATAAAACGAGTGGTCCGCCCCGGCTTCGCCCGTGGTACATATTTTGAAATAAAAGGTAACCTATGTCCTTTCTCGGGTATCAAAATATCTCCATACCAAATTTCACGCAAATTGGTTCAGTAGTTTAGGCGTGATTGAGTAACAGACAAACAGACAGAGTTACTTTCGCATTTATAATATTAGTATGGATTGAATTGTAATGTTGACAATTTTAAAAGAGCAACTATGGAGTATCTTGCCGGTTCTTCTCCACAGATACTGCTTTCCGAATCGGTGGTAAATGTTAAAAATATGTAATGACGATTCGAAAGTGCTTCTAAAAGATAATTAATAAATGTTTGAGTTTGAGTTTGAGTTTATACATTTATCACCGATCAAAATATTATAACCCTTATAACGCTGCAAGCTTTATTTTTATTTTATTATTTATTTTTTATAAGAAAAATAACACAACCGCAAAAGAATATTACAGTACAAAGAATGAAGATACGACTTTACCCATATCAAAATACTGGCCGACTCAATTCAACAAAAACCTATTTCCGAAACGCCACCTGGGGGTCTTCCAGCCGATATTCATATGGTAATGATACAGGAGCATTTGCTTTGCCCAAGCTTTGCCCTCTATTGAGTTTTGATGCTCCAACGATCAATACAGAAGTCTTGGGTTAGATTTATGTAGTGTGGGAGGACTTTTTATTTGTTAGGAATAAATCTGGGATTGATGGAGTACTTAAGTTTGACGTTAATTTTGATAGTAATACGTTTGTAAATGCAATAAACATGCGTTATATTATGTCGCTTTGAAGTTAGAAGCTAAATGACTTTTTATTTCTCTGATATTATTTAGAAGTGAATTCGTTTCATTTCCGACTGGCCGGTTGGCTTGGTTGGTAGTGGCCCTGCCTTCCAACCCACGACGGGTTCGATTCCCACCCGAGGCTAATTTGTATGATGAACATAATTATGTAGATGTTTGCTCTGTGTCTGGGTGTTAATCATGTATCTAAATATGTAGGTATTTATTTAAAATTATAATATATTTATGTTTATCAGCCATCTGATTGCCATAACACAAGCGAAAGCTTTGTACGGGATCTGATCGTGCCGTGTGTGATAATTGTCCTGAAATATGTATTTATTATTATTTATTTATTTATTTATCTAAACATCCTACTATTATTATATGCGATATCTAGAGCTCAGTAATATCAATTTCCTCGCTTTGTAAATGAAAACCCCTGGTATCCAGCCGCACAAACATTGGGAGTGGTAACAACATCCGTGTTCGCCTGCAAATCCTTTCAATAGCTTCCCCCGAATCAAACTAAAATACCACACATTCGATTGAACAGCACGGTACATCCAAGCTGAAATTTGCATCTCACCATACATAAGACAATCACTTACTCTAAGTAATTGGTAAGCAATGTTAGGATATCCAATCAAAGGCTGGAGGCCTCAAAGAAATTGGGTAGCATCGAAACTCGACCTTATTTTGGAGAGAAGACGTTCCATATCGC
Source organism: Colias eurytheme (assembly GCA_907164685.1). NCBI lineage: Eukaryota > Metazoa > Arthropoda > Insecta > Lepidoptera > Pieridae > Colias > Colias eurytheme. The sequence goes on from CAJQZN010040843.1 coordinate 69,501, forward strand.
CTTGTGCATGCATAAGGATAGATAGGCAATTTTGAGATGGGCAGAAACGCCAGAGGCGAGATATCAGCGTGTGTAATTGAATATTGGAAACCTCGGGTGACCTGAATGTAGGAGAATAGTTTCGTGGATAATTAGGGTCTTCTAAGTCTCCACACAAGGGACTAATCTGCCAGTAATTAGAGAACAGAAGACAATGGAATGATTAGTATTCAGTTTGCTTTTTGTAAGCGCGTTTTGTTTCGTTTTAGAATGGAATATATTTTTCATTTAAGGCCTGTATTTTTTCATGGTCTTTCAGCGGGAGCATGTTGATTTTAATATTTAATATAATATAGCATTTTTAATAATAATTTGTACACTAAGTTTATGATATGTTGTTACTTTTAAAATAAAATGTAGTGTATTTATATACAATTCAATATTGCATAAAATGTCTAAATTTGCTCAAAAAACCATTGAAACAATAAATTTATAAAAAACTTCGCATTTGCGTTAAAATAATGAAAGCATACACTCGTATTTTCAACAAAAAGTGAAATTATTCTAATGTAGAGCAACTTTTTTCTCCTATTAATAGAAATAACCTAAACATTGAGTTATTAATCATAACGTGACCTACAAACGTGACCTCAAAATACACAATGGGACAATACATTTATGACTGTATTTAACAATAGTAGGGAGCATTTTATATGAAGGAGGCATTTAATTCTAATAAAACCGGCCAAGTGCGAGTCAGACTCGCGCACGAAGGGTTCGGTACTATCATCATCTATAATAAATAATGAATAAATCGTTTATTTTCCACCATTATTTGCTACATACATTTAATGACCCAGGCTCCTAATATAGTTATAAACTGTTTTTCAGGAGGCTGTGTTTACATTAGGTTATATTACACTATTACAATGGCGTATAATCGAGTTCATTCAGCTTACATAATTTATTATTATATTATTTATTACATTATTAAGTATACATTATAATAGAAAATACTTTTTGGTATGGAGACCGCCCTTAATACATTTTTTTTTTAATTTTCACCATGAGTTGTTATAGCGGCAACGGAAATACATCATTTGTGAAGATTTCAGCTTTCTAGCTATCACGGTTTATGAGATACAGACAGACAGCGGAGGCTTATTAATAGGGTCCCGTTTCACCCTTTTGCGTACGGAACCCTAAAAACCGCTCTCACGCATTTTTCACATTAATGTCGATATTTCAATATAACTATGAGAATTCTATTATGACCCATAATTTGTCGTTCATTGTTATGTTAGCATGCTTTGGTTAACGACTGGTAATGAATTTTGTAGACCGAATTTGATGGCCATATTTTGGTTAAGTAGATATTTTTTTACAGTTCTTGATATTGATCTTAAAAAACACCGATTTTGACATGCAATATTTTTTTTTATGATATGTCCGTACAATAAAATTAACTTTTATGGATCACACTTTTAATCAAATAATTTTTCATAATATTATACACTAGCTGTGCCCTGCGGTTTTACCCGCAGTACTCCACTCCTGTTGGTCTTAGCATGATGATATATAGCCTATAGCCTCCCGCGATGAATGGGCTATTTAACACCTAAAGAATTTTTCAAATCGGACCAGTAGTTCCCGAGATTAGCGCGTTCAAACAAACAAACTCTTCAGCTTTATAATATTAGTATAGATTTTTCTTTACACCTGTAATAAAAACTCTCACAATTTACTATTAAACCCTTAACAGACCAAGTATTTAATCAGGTTTAAAATCGTATACAATCAGTAACTGTATCTATATTTAGTGAATGTATTGGAGGCGTTTCGCTTACGATTGATTGAACTGTGTGAACGATTAAGTTCCGATATACAGCCTGTATAGTAGGGTTTGTTGGTCTTGGCGTTTGTTACTTAGATGAGTAAAGGAGGGTAGTGTTTTCATTCAAGTATGTTTGAGGCATTAGTGTATATTTTAGATTGTACTTTGAATGTAGAGAGTGTACTATTAAAATAGAGAGTCGATTACCTAATGTAAATTAAGTGAATTGTTTTTTGAGCCACTCTGAGAGTTAATATTATCAATGTATCTCGATACTAGTGGTAGAATTTTCAAGAAGTTGCTTCAGTGTTCAGGCTTTGTAAAGAAACTTACCTTTTATTAATGTAAGGTCTATTAGTATAAATATGTATAGGTCAGGTTAAAATTCAGTTCCTTGTTCGTTTTAAGGAGCTTGTTTATTGAATAATTCTTAAAATCACGAAGAAGAAATTATCCACATGAAGAGTAGTTATTAAACAGTTGATTTGACACGATAAAAATTAAAAAAATGCTACAAATTAAAAACATAATATGTTTCACAAGCACAAGGCTGTTTTTAGTTCTAATTACGTGCGACTTCATATAAGATTTACTATACTTGTCTTATTTATTATTATGTGCTTATGTTCTAAGTTCATCAGTATGTTATATTTCAACTTCAGTCATTAAAAAAGTTCATACATAAGTTTTAACAACTCCAACATAAACTTATAAACAACTAGCACTATGCCTTTATATGTTTTAAAGCGTCTCATAAATATTTTAAACTTTCAAACAACTATAATATCAGGAACATCACTTTATATTATTGTTTATGTTTTCTATTTAAAGTACTAGCGATTGAGTCCTGGCTTCACCTGCTTTGTCTAAACCCAATAAATGTTATTATATTAAAAAAACCGCATCAAAATCCGTTGATAGTTTTAAAGATTTAAGCATAATATTATGTAGGGACAAGGGACATAAGGATATAGGGACAGAGAAAGCGACTGTGTTTAATACTATATTATGTATGTACTATGTTTTTCCTTGCCCACAAGGTTGTCTGGAAGAGATCGCTGTCTTTGTCTTAGCGCTGGTGCCCAATAAAGTATTTTTGTTTGTTTGTTTGTATCTAGTGATAGTGATTATTAACCTATATCGGTCATGTATATTTCAACTTCAGTCATTATAAAAGTTTCTACATAAGATATAACACGTCTCATAAACTTAACTAAACCACTATAATATCAGGTAGCACATTTATATTTAAGTCTTCTATATAAAGTATTTTTTAGCCATAAAATTGACTTTGTTCAATTCAAATCAGCCGCACTATAGTGATTGATCCATTATTGATAAGAAATGCTCTTATTTCAAATGTAATTGATCGATGCGCGATAGCTTCAGCGCGTTAATGTTGTTTTTTGTTGACTTGCATTTTAATACCTCTTAAACTGTTGCTACCTTTGATGTTTTGTTCATATTAACTAGGTATGACATGCAAATATTAGAGTGATGTAATTTGTTTTATATTGCCTAGAAATAGAACGAAAATGAAATAATAATATGATTGAATGAGGATTATTGTTTTTTTGACTTTAGTTTGTACAATAAAATGGTTGTGGATATATAAAATCCTGGTCCATACTCCATAAGTTCCAGTTTTAAATTTTTAACCAATACAGGACCTACAGGATTATTTTAAACTTGATATTCCTTCCAAAAATAACTTGAAAAGAACACTCAAGCTAAAATGGCCTACAGACCGTGACAGAGATAAATAAAAACTGAAAAACATTCCTTCCAAAGTAACCCGGCAAAATATCATAACACTTTTTACACATATTCGTGCTGAAACACAGTATACACTCATAACTCAGTTGGGTAAATATAAAACGTGCCCGTTAATTCAGCAGCACATAAAATAAATCAAGCCTACGTTTTACATTAGCCAGCCGTTTATAACAATTATCGGGACATCTTTGTTTAGCGATGACTCCGCGTTTTTTGCTCGCGTTTGTTGAAAAAAATAATTAATTGAATCTCTTTCGCAGGTCTCGTCTAACGTAATTTTAATACCGTTTTTGATCAGGGTGTGCTCTATGTTTTTAATTTAAGGTTGAAAGTTTATCAATGTATGTTTAATGGATTAATTAAAATATAATAAGCTATTTTGAAATGTTATGAGCAGTAAAATATTATGAACATTTTTTTTTATTTCTGGAGTATGAGGAGAATCGTTATAAGCTCAGTTATACCACAGTATACATTTGTGAAGCAGTTATTAAAAACTTAACGACCTATTTTAACTATTATAAATATCTAAAGTCAAATAGCTATTCCAAATATTATTAGTAGAAATATTCACATGGCTTAAAGAAAAGAAAAACAACTACGCCAAATCAACTTTAATTCCTCATAAAACTAATTACGATTACACTTAACATACTCCACAAGGACACTCTCACACTATTCGCGCTGCTTCTGCCGTTCATGTAGCCGAATCTTTTCGCCTGGTGTATCATTTCCAATAAGGAGTCCAATACTTCCTCGCTATTTGGTCGAATCTGGTTAGCCGGGAGGAGGAACCCGTGTTGTCCTCTATCACGGAACTCATAGCAATAGACTAAGGGAATGTTCAGAGCCGATTTAACCCAGTCTATGCTGCCGCCGGTTGCTAGATCTGTAGAAAATAGGGAATGATTAGATGTTTTTAATCAATGTTTTATGTAAATAAATAAATAAATAAATCATTTATTTGCACCATTAGATATATATCTTACAAAAATTTAATGACCCAGGCTCCTAATATAGTTGTAAACTGTTTTTCAGGAGCCTGTGTTCACACTAATTTATATTACACTGTTACAATGGCGTATGTACACGAATTTAATTTAAATGTTTATTAATTTTACTAGCTGTGCCCCGCAGTTGTATACACACTTCTGCGTTCTTTTTGGTCTTAGTGTGATGATAATTCCTTTCAAGATAAATGGACTACCTTACGGTGAAATAGTTTTTCAAGTCGGCACAGTAGCTCTACCATGAGATTACGCACACGATACTCGCTAGCGATTGTAGTAAGCGGTTTGTATAAAATTTCGTACAGCGCCCCTAGTGTGCCTTAGCGGAACTAAAAAGCCTACCATGAGGTGCAATAGTATACTACAGTAGATAACGTATAGTAAACTATACTACACTCGCTGTAGTAACCATACAATTTTTGCACCATGAGTTCTAATTTTGACATAATATGTCATAGTTTATAACTATTCGACGATAGATACGTCATTCAGGGTAAATAATGGTAGAGGTACTAGATACTAGTTACTACCCCGAGGTTCCTGAGATTACCGCGTTCAAGCTAGCTAAACAAACAAATTGATTCAGTTATTTGATTCCATGCTAATTTACCAACTTATAGAGTGCTTAGGCACTTTATTTTACTTTGTGTTGTAGGTACATCATACTTTCAACATAATAATTATAATACCTATCCATAGGTATAGTAGCATGACTCATGTCTTTTTTTCATATTCTCTTGAACTTACAATAACAAGGTTTTTATCGCAAGCTTGAAGGAAAAGTTTCCAGTCCCTTGCACGTCAACAGAATATTATATCAGTTATTTGTTAGAGTGCTGCGCCCTTCGGTCTCCTGTTGACCACATTTCGGTTACAGTTACAGGTCAGGATTAACAGCTTAGGGAACTATACAGACAGGGGCCATAAGTCGAAATAGTGTTAATGTATATTTATTTATTTATTATATATATAGATTATAAATACTGTGTTATAAAAAAAAGATTGTTTAGTCATTTGGTTGAACCTGCTACGGTCAGTATCTATTTAACAAATTTAAAGTTTGATTTGTAGAAATGGACATAGTTCGCTTATAAATCGATTTGTAATTTACTACCTCTATAACCAATTACATAATATTATCTACAAACGACTTCTTTTAATTAAAAACAAAAGTCAGATATTTAATTGAAATGTTCAGCTTTAGAACCGATAATCCCAAAGCATTGTTTTGAAATACATATTCTATATTATCTATACTTACATTATAAAGCTGAAGAGTTTTTTGTTTGTTTGAACGCGCTAATCTCGGGAACTACTGGTCCGATTTGAAAAATTATTTCAGTGTTAGATAGTCCATTAATCGAGGAAGGCTATAGGCTATATATTATAATCTCGCTAAGACCAACAGGAGTGGAGCGCTGCGGGTAAAACCGCGGAGCACAGCTAGTAATAATATAAACTTTCTTATATCAATAGAAGCCCTAAAATCTATTGCCTCAATTACTCCAAATTCAGTCCTGGCCACAGACAACTATCAATTTTAATACATTAATTCTATACTCACAAATTGCTTCAGCGATATTCCCAGTTGTGTATTGCGTTCCATATCTAACCGAAAGCGCACCCATGGCACGTCTACCAATGCTGATCTGTGACAAATAGATAATATTGCAAACAATGTTAATAATAATGGGAGTCATGACAATTTCTCATATACGAAAACTAATACATAATGCTTTCTTAGGTTAATAAAAAAACTAGTCACTGTAAAAACGACATCGATATACACCAATGTCATCTACATACACTTTTTAATACATTAACATACACATTTTTACGTACATACTAAATTAGTTTTCGCCCGCGGCTTCACCCGCGTTTTCAAAGAAAACCCGCATAGTACCTACCCGTTCCCGTGGGATCTCCGGGATAAAACTTATCCTATGTGTTAATCCAAGTTACTCTCTATAATAATATGTGTGCTAAATTTCATTATTATCGGTTCAGTAGTATTAGCGTGAAAGAGTAACAAATATACACACATACTCATAGGTACACAATACACATACATCCATCCTCACAAACTTATAATAAGTAGGATAGGATAGGTAGATAGGATATGATTAGTGAATCGATTATAATGATACTAGCATTGTTTTTTTACTGTTCAAAAATAAGATGTCTTAAACTGCACCTAACAATAACAAAACTTTACAAAAAAAGGTACTTACAGCGTCTTGGTAGTTAGCATATTGTTGTGTCGAATTGCCAAATGGTAATAGCAGCAGCTCACTAAAAGAATGCATAGACAAATACAAGTCAATTTGTCCACTAAGAGATCGTATGTATTCTGATAGAGTCCTGGATTCAGGCTCGGAAAATGGTCCAGGGCCAGCGTAATTGTCCGTAGCTGGGTTGGTACTAGATCCGTGTTCTGTAAAAGGTAAAAGCTTTTAGGATTCTATAAGTAAGAGTTCGATATCTACACAATTGAATTAAAATTTATGGCTACCAAAAACACATACTTTATAAGAGGTGATTAAATAAATCTCAATTTATTTATCACTAGCTGTGACCCGCAATTTCACCCGCATTGCGCCGCTCCTGTTGGTCTTAACGTGATGGTATATACTATATAGCCTTATAGCCTTCCTCGATAAAATGGGCTGTCTAACACTGAAAGAATTTTTCAAGTCGGACCAGTAGTTCCTGACATTAGCGCGTTCAAACAAACAAATAAACAAACTCTTCAGCTTTATAATATTAGTATATATATATATTATATATGTTTTGGTGTATGTTTGTGTATAAAAATTAGGTGATTTCTAACAAAAAATGGTAATTAAGAATTTATTAGTAACTTACGTAGCCAATTACTATTCCAGTTTCTGTTCAAGTCGACTCCAAATTGTGATCCAATAGGTCTTCTGTTTTTACGCCACATTCTGAACTGTAAGAAAAAAAAACAAAGTTATTTGAGTAACTAAATCTGTGACAGCCTACACTTATACTTAATTTTAAATATATTAATTGAGGTAAGTTTTATCAAACAACTAGCTGCGCTCCGCGGTTTCGACCACGTGGCTCCGCTCCTGTTGGTCTTAGCGTGATGATATATAATAGCCTTCCTCGATGAATGGGCTATCTACACCGAAAAAAATTTCAAATCGGACCAGTAGTTCATGAACAAACTCTTCAGCTTTATAATATTTGTTAAAAAATATTATAATTATTAAAACATAAAGCAGTTTAAAATCATATTATCCAACATCCATAATTATATAATAGCACTTACTTCTTCATGACTCCAAACATACCCATCAGGATTTGTAACTGGGAAAATGTACCAATCATAGTCCCTAGCTGCTGCCTGGACTTCTGGGTCATTACTTCTTAGTAGCTGATCTATTATATAATTCGTTGTTGCCATAGTAATCCATTCCCTTGCGTGAATACCACTTTCTATAAAGATGGCTCTTCTACCACTACCGTGGGATATTTTAACACCTCTGATTGGTCTACCTTCATATGATTCTCCTCCTACTATAATGCTAGCAACGGTTGAGTATCTGCTAACTATGTCATCTAACCAGTCGTTGATTTGACGTAGATTATAATACGTATCCCACCTCATGGATCTTAGGTTACTTCTTGTATATCTGCCAACTGTTTCTTTGTCAATAACTCTATAAAATATAAATATTGGCATTTCAAAATACACATTATGTAAGAGGTAAGGCGCTGAACAAAGCGAACCTATTAGTTAATCCTTGTACAAAATAAATATAATTATTTATTTTGTACATGTTATGAATCTGACCTTATGGCGTAAGTTATCGTATTCCAGAATTTAAACGTAATCTATTAAATAGTGTCCACGTAAAAAGATAACATACCAATTATGTCAAAATTATTATCCATACAAGGATAAAAATATGTACTGATGGTCTAAAATGCAGCGTCATATCTATAGGCAAATTATTTATGTATGACTACTTCTTATATCAGTTTTGAAGTGAAAACTTCTTTAGCGGCGTTGAGCACTTTTTCTGTGGGTATAAAATCTTAAACTCGCGTCAGGACACGTGACCTGATCGAAAAAGCGTAAGACGGATACCATTTCAAAATATCAAACATGCTCAACGTTAATAATCAAGTTTTCACTTCTGCCGGCACTCCTGGAGCGCAACCCGTCTTTTTCTTCCTTTTTTGGTTATAACCAAAATAGATAGTGCAATAGGATTGAAAGTAGTAATAGATGTTATGAAATACGGGTTGCGCTTATGTCTTAAAATAGTTTGACCCTCAATTACTACTAAATAATGCAAATTAAAGAAACGTTGTACTTACTCTTGAACATTTGACATTGAAATAGAGAACTTAATATCATTGCTATTGAATGTATTTTCCAAATCAGCTTTATTTTCAGGACTTGACATTATATTAACAAATTTAGCCCCCGGTGCTGGGTATGTCCAGAAATCATATCTCTGATCATATTCAAGGATATCTTGAAGAATTTGTATGTGTTTTTCATTTTCAGGTATTATTTTGTAAAGCGTATAGTTATCGAAACGAAATTTTGCACTAACTAAAGTAAATGTTAATATTAGAAATAGATATCGATACATTTTAACGTGTGTAACACTTAAGTAACTTGGCTGAAATGTTTATCAAAATAAACACCAGTCTGTAAACTATATCGTAATCTTAACAAGAGATTAAATTGAATCATTAAATATAAATGATATCAGATTAAATGAAATACTAATAGTAAAAGTAAATTAAATATGAGACAGCATAAAATGCAATTAATCTTTCGAAATATATATATTAATATTTATATATATAATTTATATATATCAGAGATAATAAACGTACTTGATATGATAAAATACCATTCTTTTGACCTTCAATGGATAAAAATAATGACAGGAATAGTTGATCGAAAATATTTGTGTGCATTGCAAGCGCGCAGGTTAATTATTTAATCGAATAATGAGGTTAATTCGTCGTATGATTAGATTCTTGTCTAGATTAGATTATTTTGAATGATGTCAAATTCGATTTCAGTATATAATTTTAATATTATATTATCAGGATACAAACACTTTATTTAACTATCTAAATGGGTAGTCAATTTAAATTGAGTAAATAAATACATGTGTCATATTTGTGGTGGCAGCAGAAGCAGTTGCATCGAGATAACAATATTACAGATAAGAAGTCAAAATGTTAATCTTATGTTAAGTTTTATAAGCATTTTTTTTATAATAAATGCTTTTGATTAATCAGTTTTTTTATAATAAAGGAAAATCTGTCATTTAAACACACAAAACAATCAGATAAAAAAAAACAACAAATAACAAAAAAACAATTTTATTTAAACTTTTACAACACATTGATAAACTTGGCCTCTCGTATGATAGCCATAACTGAATCGAAGGTCTCTTCGCACGATGGTAGAACCTGGTCCACGGGTAGCGTATAGCCCCATGCCCCCGTGTCTCTCAACGCGTATGTGGCCACAACGGGAGGGTTGAATCTGAACTTGGCCCAATCAGCTAACACGCCTGTAGCGCCATCTGTTAGGTAAAAAAAAATGATTAAAATCCTTCCTGTTATAATAGATAATATTATAAATGCGAAAGTTATGTCTATGTGTATGTTTGATACTCTTTCACCTAAATACTGCTGAACCGATTACTATGAAATTTAGCACACATATAGAGGGTAACTGGGATTAAAAAATAGGATAGGTTTAAATCCCGGAAATTCCACGGGAACGGTAACTATGCGGGTTTTTCTTTAAAAACGCGGGCGAAGCCGCGTGCCGAATGCTAGTAGGGGAAATAAATTTAATTTATAACGGTGCATTTAGATCAAACGAGCGAATACTAATTCTAACCTTACTATGTCAATTTTGTTTTATATTGTAAACAAGCGTAGAGTTCTTTCGTTGTTCAGTGCGTTCGAAACGATTCTATGCAATGTTCTAATACTGAAAAATACTGAATACGAGTTACGTTTACACTAAAAGGTCATGAAAGAATGCTCTAGCTCTAGCTCTATGTTCGTTTGGTCTAAATGCACCGTTATTTATACAAAGAGATCGATATTATAATATGAATCATACCTAATTCGTGAAAAAAGCAGGAAAAATACAGATGAATAATTATCACTGGTCAACAATGATTTTGTTGCCCTGGATGTGAAATTGGTTTCGAATAATTTAATGCATATTATATATAAAACTATTAATGGTTTTGTTAGATTGGCTCTAGTTTTTTTTTAATCATAATTTTCTTATTAGATTAAAACGCAGCATGAAATAGAAGGTACTATATTTGTTTAACATCATTTATTTATTACAAAGTTTTACTTATTGTTTTGTTTTAGTATTTAATTAATTCAAATGGATATAAAAATAGAGAAAAATCATTAAAACTTATGAAATAGTACAAGGAAATAGATTTTATAAGCTTCTCTTCTTAGTTAATTTTGGGACAAAAGTTTTGTTATGGACCATCAGTAATCTGCCATCATGTGACGGTCCCATATACCCGGATGCCTTTATTCCATAATTTTTACTTCTTTTTCGATGCGTTCTTCTTGTTTCTCACAGAAATTTCACAGATTTACTGGATATCTATCCAGGAGACTGTGGGGAAAGTGTAGCTCTATGTTCGTATTTGCTCATAAAATAATGAAGTTTTTTTAACAACTCTTGTGCAATTTCTTTATAATTTGGTGTTTTAAATTTACCTTAAATTAACCAATAATATATCTCTCCATAATTTATATTCAGCATCAGTTATAAAATTTTGTTAAATTTTCATCTTTTATGAATTTTCGACACGCCCGTCCTGTAGGGCCGTCGGGTATTCTTCTTATACTTCTAGATTCCCTCAAAGGCCTAAATTTTCATATTTATTAATTATTCCTAATGAATTTGCTTTGTCTAATTCTATTAATAAAAACAACAAGGGAATTTCGTATACCTATCCACTTTGCTGACCAAGTGCTACTGGGTTTCTTCAACTCAATACAAACCGAACATTGTTGTTCATAAAAATGATTTTTTTACAGAAACCATTTATTATTCTGATATTCTACAGTCAGTTTTATAGAATAGGGTTATGTCTGAGCGAAGAAATGTGCAGAAAACGTAATTCACCAAAAAAATAAACACTTATTAGTAACCCGTATTCTGAAGGGCCGTAAGAAAATTTAATAAATGAAAATCCAAATTAAAAAAAAACTAGAGCCAATTAAATAATTTTAATGATTACATTCGCAAACTGGGTACTTGAAATATATAAAACTGTAGAAATATCCAGGGCAACAAAAAAAATTGTTTTTTTGTTGAGCTGTGTTATAATGATGATATTTTCATTATGTTAAATCCGTATTAATTGAATATATTTTTACGGTTTAGCTGCGTACAGAGTTTCTTACCGAAAACTTGTTTTGAAGTTCCAACTCTATATTGAGTGTCGTACTTAACAGCTAAAGATCCCATTGCCCTCCTTCCAATAGTGAGCTAAAATAAAAGTACCTATTAAAGGCTTACTTTATTTAGAAAAAAAATAAAAAATATTCGATAACCTATTTTAATTAGTGGTGGTTTAGTTTATTGTTTATGTTATATAATTGATTTGTGAGCATAGAATTTTTATAAAAAAAGGTGAATAAAAATTTGCATTTAACGAACCAATTATTATACAATATGAATATTATGAATGGTACAGTTAGTGTGTTAAAATATTTGAATTGGAAAAAATGTTTTTATTTTTTTATATCGCCGTAAATGTTTTAACTTTAATACTTTTAACGACATTAATATCCAAACTAACATTATAAAGACGAAACAATTGTGTTTTAGTATCCGTTTTCACACAAAAACTGCTGGACCGATTTCAAAAATTATTTTACTCACAGAAAACTGAGTCACATTAGCTGTATTTTATTTCGTTTTAGTCCTAGGTCACACCAGACGGAACTAGGACTAGTGGCAACTACACATATAAATATAACAAATACAAACCATCGCATCATGATTGTACATCGGGTCTGCTGTATGTGCAAACGGTATGATAAGCCGTTGACCAAAGCTTCTGAAAGACAGCAAGCCAGCTAGATTGTGGCCAATGCTTTCCACATATCGGGATATAGCTCGCGTTTCTGGCTCAGAAAATGGTCCTAAACCTATAAAGTTGCTGTCTGTGGCTCTGAAACTGCCTCCGCTCACTGAAAGACATGTTTTTTATATAAATAAATACTGTTTTTTATATAAAACATAATATTATATAACGAATTATTATTATTACAGGTGCATTGTATGTTAACTCGCTTATAAGGTAAGGTAACTGTTCAGTTTATTGTAAATTTAGTCAATGTCAATTCCAATTATTGGACAAAATAATAGAATCCGAATTACTAATTGCAAAATGCCGTTAAGATCGATTAAAATTAATTCACAATAGAGATGAGTTTTTTACAGCATCAAAGACAATAAAAGCTCTCCTTAATTCCTCATTAAACAAAATCTGCAATTAAATCCATAGTATTATGCAATAAATACTGAGAATATTTAATTCCATACCTCCCCATTGTGAATTCCAGTTTCTCGTAAGATCAACGCCAACTGCGGCGCCACTGATCGGTCTGCGGTTTTTCATCCATAGCCTGATCTATTGAATTTAATTTAAGTTCAATTAAGGTATTCTATTTCTCTTGTTAAAGTTTGTTATAGTTGTTTCCCTCTCTGTGTTATATTGGAATTATCTCAAGGAAGTTTTATAATATCACGTTAAATAGGTCTTGTTGGTTTGCAAATACCACGAATAAACAGAATTAAAACAGAGACATAGGTACAAGCCAGAAATTTAAATACAATATTTTGTTTCTGTAATACTATATATTTTTCCTTTCATTTATGATTCAATTTATAGATGAAGAAAACATTATAATTATAATTTATTGACTATTCAAGTACCTACCTGCATGTTTAAATAATACTCAATTTAAAATCACAAATGAAGTAAAATCCCCAGCCTCCTAAAAACTAGTATTTTCACTTACAGCGTCATTAGTATATTCATGTCCATCAGGGTTGATCATAGGAAAGATATGCCATTCGAAATCCTCAGTAGCTGCCTTCGCCTCTGCATCATCACCTCGTACGAGCTGATCCACCAAGTAAGTAACGACAGTTGGTGATAACCAATCTGCTGCCACTTGGCCACCTTCTATGAAGATCGCTCTTTTACCAGAACTGCGGGAGATCTTGACGCCAGTTATATTTCTACCTAGAAGGATATTGACAATGAAGGTATTGGAAAGAAAATAAGTATACTTAATTTTTGTATTAGTTTAAAATAAAAATATGAAAGTTTTCTAAGTGTCATTTATGTCATATTAATTGTAGAGAGTTTAGGAAATATTACACTATGTTTACTTAAAATTTGCCAACTGACTTCTTCCAAGTTTTGCCCATTTGTAACTAGATGGCGCATTTAAGATTACAAATAAGTAAAATAAACATTCACATTAATAATTATTTACCTTCATGAGATTTTCCTGCCTGAATAATGCTAACAATATCACTGTGAGTTTCGGCCAAATGATAAAACCAGTCATAAATATCCTCTAAAGTTTGATAGTTCGTCCAGAACATTTCATGTCTCGTATCACGTCTCTTTCTACCCAGGACTTGACTGTCGAGGGCTCTGAAATTTAACAGAATTTAAACAAAACAAATTAACCAGACTGTCATAAAATAAAATTATTTTACAGAATGTTTCCGGCCTTAAAAATGGCATGTACCCATTATTTAATTATAAATTCTACATTGTGTTTCCATTATTAATTGTTCTTTCAGATTTCATATCAGAAGTTATAGCTATTATTACAGTCTAGTAGATAATATGTTTCATTACTCACTCTTGTATATTTTGCAACATAACATTGTAGTTGATGTCTCTCCTCTTTAGTGAATGTTCCAATTCATGTTTCCTTTCAGGTGATGCCACCAGACTCACATATTCACCAACATTACTAGGAGGTATCCAGAAATCTAACCCATCTGATTCTTCATGTAAATCTTTAAGAAAATCTACATGATCATCAGTTTCAGGAATGATTTTGTACAGTGAATAATTGTCATAACGCACCTTTTGTGATACTACTATTACACTAAAAACACTTAATAAAATTAATTTTAAAATCATTTTTAGTCCTATGTGCTATTGAAACTAATTAAATTGAATGAATATTGTGGTAATATTTTATCTGATAATTTTAGTGTTACAATTTTATCGATTTTGAACTTTATGAGTGTGTTGTTAAATTCTATTTTAATTCGTATATTTGCGATATAGAGTTCACTGATATAATTTTATATCTAATCGAATAATTACTAGATAATTAGATATTAACTAATTGAATTCTATGTTTGATGGTAAATTAGGTTAGAAATGTTAATCTGTTTTGTTTTCAATCTGATTTCTTAATTTTTTATAGATAAATCGACCTGTTGTTTTGGTTTTGAAAAAACTGATCTCTTATTTTGTTGTTCATGTTTCTTGATTAAATTGTATCTTTGATGTAGCTAAAATAATAGTTATTTATAAAGCAAAATTAGTGACCAATCTAAACATGACAAGGAAAATTTCTCAGAAATATCTTTTGTTCAGTCTACAGTCTACAGTCTACATCAATTAGGTGTTGGTCACAATTAGCCAAGCGATTAAAAGATTGATTGCCTGCCAGTAATTAGTACCGGATCGGTGGTTGAGCGTCGGCGGTTCATTTTTAACTGAACTCTGACGTCACAGTTTTTATTTTGGCGGGAACGGATGGTTTTAATTTCTGTACTTTAGTAAGTGAAGTCCCGTGTCCCCGTAGTGGGGTAAGGGGCAGATGCAATAATCATACATCTGTTTCACTGATCGATTTTCTTTAGGGACAAGTAGGTGATCAGCCTTCTGTGTCCTGCCAGACCGAGACATTTTTTTTTTCTTCGTCTCCACCGGGAATCGAACCCAGGACCCCTCGGTTCTACGCTCACGCGTCAACCACTGTACCAAGGAGGCGGTCTTTAGTGCTTCTTGGTAATTAGTGTTAGCACTATTTTCTGTACTTTCTTAAACGGTAAGATGAAAGGAATAAATAGAAAACTTATTCAAATGTAAAGTTTTAACTAAATTAAATATTATATGTACTTAGTTTTTCGTTTTATAATAAATTCAAAGTAGATTTGTAAAACTAGTTTATTTCATAGGTTCTGTCGTTGCAGATTTTCTAAGGCAGAATGAATCAGGATGCACCATAATATTTATATTTTTGTGACAACTTTTCTGTATATTTCAAAATGTAATACATACATATTTGAATATTTACATGACACGTTGCATGCAATTTTATGCGAATATATTATGTGCATAACATACATTTGTAATTGAGTATTAAAATGCATGAGAGGCTAACAATTTCCAAATAAAACTGAAAAGCTCTACAGCAATACGAAATAGTAATATTAGAGTACTAGCTGAGTCGAGTAAAAAGAAAATATTGTGCTAGGATACTAGGTACATACATACATATATATAACTACATAATATATTTCCAATCTGTAAGTTTTTATACTAATTTCATACCTACTTATCAAATATACATAAACAAAAAGTCACTGTTTTGTAAGAGTGCAACGTTCGTAGGTAGGTACCTACCCATTTAATAAATTAGTTTTAAAACAAATATTTTTTTATATCATTTTTCATTGATTCTTGACCCTTTCTCGATAAATCTTTACTTATATTATAAAGCAGAAGATTTTGTTTGTTTGTTTGAACGCGCTTATCTCAGGAACTACTGGTCCGATTTGAAAAATTCTTTCGATGCTAGATAGTCTATTTATCGAGGAAGGTTGTAACCTAGACCTGTAGGTCTATATATTATATTATCATTATCAATAGGAGCGGAGCAATGTGGGTAAAACCGCGGGGCACAGCTAGTGGTAGTGGATCCTATAGCACAATCTTTTTGTTACGTGCAGGGTCGTAGCATTGGGCTACGACAAAGGATTTCCTACTTTATAAGCTTCATACAACAATTGGACTACAATTATTATATCCAAAACAGCACTCAAACATTATCTATCTAATTAAGGGTTAAATAGCTTAACAGGATTCAGATTTTGGTATCTAAAAGCAATTACATGGATAATTAGCGACCAATGGTACTTAAACATCGGTTTGAATACAGTTTAATTTTCTAAATCGCTTGTTAGAATATGCCTTTTATTTGTGTATTGGGAGATAATATGGGAACTGAATAATAGGAAGAAAAAATTTACTGCATAAGAACTGTATATTGTAAAAAATAACACGAGAGGGAGGCCGGGTTAAATATTAGTTTGAAATGTAATAAGAATGTACTGCGATTCTACACAGCTACCTAATTGATGTAGGTAGTTGATAACAAATCGCAGCAAGTCAACGACTATTAGCAAAGTGAAGGTAGTTGGGTCGAACGTCGTATAAACAACGTCCGAGCCCCTAGGCACGATTCGTACGAATGCGCCACGAGTCAAAGGCTGGTCAAAGGAACGCGGCATTTTATAGTATTCGATAGCTATCATTTTTTGACAGGAAATAGTGACAACTATTAATCGACTAAAATATTAAATCAAAAGTTACGTCTAACAATATTTATAGGTATCTCAATTCTCAAGTTGGTGTCGATTTGAAGTCAGTGCTCCAAATAAGCTCAAAAATCAGTATATTCAAAGTGACTTTTATAATTTTAAAGCTTTACAATAATTCGATTGAAAGAGTAATGACTTGATAAATTTATAGAATAAGGAGTAGACTTTTCCAGTGACACAAAAAAATCAAAATCAGTTCAAAAGATTCAGATATAGCTCCTACAACTTCATAAACTTACATACGTAACTACTAAATTAGTATAGTATAATATGTTTATTATTTAGGTATAGATATAGGTTTTATATATTGTGACGAGTCAAATTATTGTAATAATTCTTTAAATTATACCCAATTGAACATTTTCATTGATTTCACAAAATTCATTCCTTTTAGCCAATGTAATGAAAATATTATCTAACGTACCTAACACATTTTAATCATGCACACACACATATATACACACAAACATACCCAACGCACGCACGCACTCACCCACACACACAACTCACCACTCTTTAATAAGTTACTGTTTTAAATATACATGTAATTGATAATAATTGTAAAACTCGTTATTGGCGTATTGTATCATAGATATAAGTAGAGTAAGTCAAACTGTAAGCTGTGTAGTTTTCAAAATAAATAACTAAATTAGTTTCGCATTTTGGTACAAAACCTACCAGTTTAACTCGATCACCTGCCCTTTAAAATAAGCAATTACGTTAAAAACAAAGACCGTCTATCCGTAATTACACATCAATAAGGCAATTTACAGACGAGCGACTTTTACCGAAACAATGCACGGTCGTGGCGTCGCTAATTGTGATAAATGGCTGTTCAGTTACCGTGACGTCATCGTTTGTCTCGAATCCCGTCGCGGTGGACAGTTTACTTTTCATTCGCCACTGCGGTTGGGTAGACGAGCGACTTTTGATGTAAAAGAGACTACTTATGTATTCTTGGTTATAGTTATAAAGCTTGTTAATCCATACTAATATTATAAATGCGAAAGTAACTCTGTCTGTCTGTCTGTTACTCAATCACGCCTAAACTACTGAACCATTTTGCATGAAATTTGGTATGGAGATATTTTGATACCCGAGAAAGGACATAGGCTACCTTTTATTGCGAAATATGTACCACGGGCGAAGCCGAGGCGGACCTCTAGTTCAAAATATAACGAAAAATTCAGCCATCACAACTATAAATTATTTATTTTTCCCCAATTATATTATATTACATAGGTAGACATAATGTTCCTACCACAATAATAAAAGAAGACATCGATAAGATTAATAAAGATATACAAGTTATTATTTTAATGTAGAAAATTTCAGAGGGATGATATCGCAGTAAAAAGACGGATAATCTAAAATAAAAGATCATTAAGTAATTTAAATCTGAGGAATTAGTGTAAGGAGGTGGAATAAATATAAACGCTGCTTCTCTACTTATAATGCTATCCCCAAAATGCGCTTTGAAAAAATCTTGAAGCTGAAATTTAAAAATCAAATGTAATATCTAAACATTTTTCTTAAAAAAATAGCAAACAAATCGCTCGTTTGCTCGCCCAATAAATGCATTTCGGCTTAATTCGACGCGTAAACCGCGCAATTTAAGCCGACCGCAAAATCCAAGCTGAAATTAAACTAATGCGACCTAAACACGAAGCAAATGAAGTTAAGCCATTCTGACAGTCTCTAATAGAGCGGTTAGTTGTATGGAAATAGCTTTATATATGGATATTAGAGCGCTTGAATTACTCTAGAGAAATGGACCGTTTTCATTTGGTCACTTCTGTACTTAAACTGCGCTGATAGCATAAACCTGTTTAATTTTATATTGAACTAGCCGTGCCCACGGTTTTACCCGCATTGTTCCGCTTCTATAGGTCATAGATCATATTGATAATATTAAGCTTATAGCCCTCCTCGATAAATGGACTATCTAACAGTGAACTTTAATAAACAAACTCTTCAGCTTTATAATATTAGTTAGATATCTATAATCTAACTAGTGGTCCGCCCCGGCTTCGCCCGTGGTACCTACATGTTTAAACTATCCTATCTCTCAAGTTGGATCGAACTGCACATAGTGTGCGAATTTTATTATAATCGGTTAAGTGGTTTAGGAGTCCATTGAGGACAAACATTGTGACACGAGATTTATACGTGGGCCACACTGAAAGTTTTGCGTAACTCATAAATAAAACAATTTATTTGAGTTATATTATATTTACTACTTTTTAAAGTATTCTCCGTTACATTTAAAACACTTTTTCATACGTTCAAACAATTTCTGGAAACATGAGGACCATTGGTCCGAGGGTATGTTTTCTGCGTGCTGTTTGAAAGCAATCACGGCCTCTTCTGGCCACGTAAATGTCGAACCACTCATTGAATCTTAGATTTTTGGGAAACCGAAGAAATTGTACGATGCTAGGTCAGGACTGCGTGCGGCATGGGTCACGTGCTCTATGTTTTCATTAGCCAAAAATGACTTTGTTTTGGTCGCGGTGTGCGCCGGAGCACTGTCATGGTGCAACAGGATGCGACCTCTAGGTCGCTTTTCCCTCATTTTTTCTAAGACATTGGGCAAACAAATAGTGGTGTACGACTCAGCATTAACAGTATTTTGTAGCTCAAGTGGTATAGTGCAGACAGAACCCGTCTTGGAGAAAAAAAACGCAATCATTTGTTTGTCGACCCTTCTCGCCTGCCTTAATTTTGTTGGTTTTCTGTCACTTTCAAACACCCCCAAAGAATATTGGTGATTTCTTTCTGGAATATAACAATATATTCATGTTTCATATCCTGTTACGATATTATCCACAGCATTAGAATGTCCGTGACTGTATTTTAATAGCATTTCTTTACACCAATCTACTCGATGTCGTTTTTGTTCTGGAGTGAGTTTGTGAGCAATCCACTGGCAACCAAGCTTCCTAATTTTGAAATGTTCATGTAAAATTTTCTGAATTTGGCTCATACCAATCCCCAAATGTCCCCGAATCTCCTAATAAGTGATATGGCAAATTTCTTAAATTAGTCGTCTGACGGTAGCCATATTTTCCTCCGTGATAGCAGTTCAGGGTTGACCTTCACGAATGTCATCATGGAGAGAAACATGGCCGCGATGAAATTCAGTATATCAATGCCTTACAGTCCTCAACTAAGGTGCTTCCCTCCAGAAAGTATTTTAAAGGTGAGCAGTGCAAGCTTTCGGAGAAAGCGAACTTTTAAAATCGTAAAAAATCACCGCCCTAAAATTCTTTCGTGCTAGTTCCATTTTTGCTACGGATAACGAACTTCAACTTGAGATAAAAAACAATTGACAAGTGCTTCCCGCCCAATTTTTTTTTCTACAACTAATGAGACTTCATATGTTAAAAAAATATAACATTCAAAATTCAAACATTTATGGGTGGCTCGCAACGCAAAACTTTTAGTGTGCACTAGGTATATATTAAGATTTAATCGTAAGGAATTCCCACTGTCATCAAGTCCGTACATAATACTGAGTAACGATAAAAACACATAAACTCACACATATTCAAACACAAATCCTCTCTAATAAGCTCGGAATTCGGATACACATCTGAAAAATTCCGACCTAATCAAATAATACCCAAATTACGCAAAAGGGGTATGTAGGTAATTTTTCACATCCCTCCAATATTAAGGTACTCGATTTAAATACAACTTCGCTGACCTCGTTCGGTTTTTATATAGGGTATTAAATTGCTACGTAACAGATTTCTGAGGACACTCTAGATGTATTCTATCTTGCGGTTAATTGCCTCTCGTGGAGAGGAATGCGCACATTTCCAAATAATTTGAGAGGTTGGGAAATTATATGAGGTGACATTGTAAGAGGTTTTCAAGGTATATTGCTGTAATAACGTTTGTCACGGAGCCTTGTGTTTGGTGATTGCTTTATTCTTTTAGACGTCCTTTTAAGAAAGTAACATTAAGGTTTGGTTTGGAAAGGCGATTATATTCGGATTGCATTAGCAAGAAAGAATGTTTATATATTATCATCAGATACAGCACGATACACTCATTAAATAAACGTTAAATTCGTTTCTTACACTGATTTTTAAGACTTAACGTAGCATATTATCTGATATCTTTTTATAGGAAAACTTAAGTCATATTGCGTATTATTATGACATTTTTTACCTCCTATCTTATCTATTACCTATAAATCGTAAGGGACATTCAAAATACCCATAACTGTCGAATATTGGAAAAATATTCATGTCCAACAGAGAATATGCCTTAATATATCAATTTTGCCCCTTTTTTACATCATACTGTTCATCCGCAATAGTTAGATTTTTAGATTC
>CAJQZN010040844.1:3790-14834 GCA_907164685.1 Colias eurytheme
AATAGAATTGAAATGCCATTTTTCCGATTAGCTAAAGTTAAAAATTCATTTATGGGTCAAGGTATACGCTTTTACAATAGAATTCCTCATAATATTAAAGAGTTTAGTAGTTCTAAATTTAAAACTTATATAAAAAATGTACTAGTTCAGAGAGCGTACTACAGTATTCAGGAATATATGGACGATAAAAACCCATGGAGGGTTGTCGCGTAAAAACCACAGGACAGTTCTTTGGCATGTTATTACAATACTTATATGTTGTTACATATGTATTTTGTAAAATTGTAAAACTGACATGATTTAAAAGAGCAACTATGGAGTTTCTTGCCGGTTCTTCTCCGTAGATACTGCTTTCCGAATCGGTGGTGAATGTTAAAAATATGTAATGACGTTTCAAAAATGCTTCTCGAAGAAGTCTTATTGAATAAAAAAATGTTTGAGTTTGATGAAAGTTTGTACCATGAAAATTATTTTTTTCCACGCACGCGAAGCTGCGGGCCACAGCTAGTCATACAAAACAAGAGCAAAAGAATCTCCAAACTAGAAAATGACGTAAAGTCAGGATTAGGATATGAGCAATCTACACAAAATGGCGGAAAGCGCTTCCGGAAATCCATATGTCACTTCAACTACATGACCCTCTTAGAGAGAAAGCCAACCGGTTTCTTAGTTTTCTATTGATATAACTTGGAAGCTCTGGGTTTCGGCCAATATCTTAATGTTATAAAATAGTTGACTACTGTCTGTCTGTAACTGAACAATGACTGATATATACAATAATAATAAATATTTCAGGACAGTTGTCACACACGGCACGATCTGCAGATCCCATACTAAGCTTTCGCTTGTGTTATGGAAACCAGATGGCTGATAAACATACATATATAATTTTAAATAAATTCTTATATAGATAATTAACACCCAGACACAGAGCAAACATCTATTTTCATCACACAAATATTTGCTCGGTGGGAATCGAACCCACGACCTCTGGCTTGGAAGGCAGGGCCACTACCAACCAAGCCAACCGGTCAGTCTGAATGACTGAATTATTTTCTGAAAGACTGCATCTTCGCTTACCATCAGGTGAGATGGCGGTCAAATGACTGAGCAGTGTGTTTAAAAAAAATATAGATAGATGATCCAACGGTCAACAGATAGAATTATTTATTTATTTTTAAGGTTCACCAACAGGTGCTACTAATTTAATTTAATGAATCAGATCGAGTTCAATAACATATTACAAATAGGCAGTAATGCACACCGTTTGTTAGATTACAGAAATAAAAAAAATGGTTTTCTATAGTCTTATAGTATAAAAATATTCTTCGATTGGTTTGGAAAACTATTACAGAGAGGACCCGGCAAGAAATAGGCGCTCTTTTTAAATCGAGTCAATTTTACAAGATTTTTTAGCAATTTAAATAGGTTGATGTATGTGAAATACTTAGTAGTAAGTAGTAGATATTTTACGGTATTTTTGTAAATTTGTTGAAATATGACGAAAATATGAAAATCATAGAAAGTCAAGCCGCTTGGAAGCAAGATATTGTTCGATTTTTCCTTTAAAAACGGCCACGGAAAAGGCCATAAATTAATATTTAAGAAATTCATAAATTAATAATATTTCTATTATAACTTATTCACGCGTAGTTTTATGTCAGTAAAGAGTAATTTGCATCTACCAACACAAAAAAGAATATTCGTGCACCAGCTACTTATTCCGAATTATCAACTTACTAGATTTACGCCCGAGGATTTTTTAGATTCACGCATTATCAAAGAAAAACCAGCATAGTTCTCGCTACATACTTACCAAATTTTATTGTAATCGATTCAGTAGTTTTTACGTGAAAGAATAACAAACATCCATCCTCACAAAGTTTCGCATTTATAATATTAGTAGGAATAAAAAGCACTACATACTAAACTACACAAAAGGTCAGTCTCCCATACTTATCTAAATACAATTAAAAACGCACACAACCCGCGTGCACAAGCTAGTCTTTGATTTCCCGTCACCTGTTGACTGTCACTTTCTCTGCAAGAATGTTACATGACCGGTCATGCTTACGTCAAAGCTCACAGCTCATAGGTTATATTGGTTATGGTGCGTGGAAAAAAACATATAAGTAAGAGTTCGTATGTAAAGTTTGAAAATATATCGATAAAGCTAATCCATTTGAGTCACTTTTTTACTGAGACAAATCAGGTACCTATTGTCTAGTAATATGCATAAACAATACCTAGCTCATCTATAATTAGAGTCCGACTCATGACTCAAATCTATACTTCTATACTCATATTATAAAGCTGAAGAGTTTGTTTGTTTGTTTGAACGCGCTAATCTCGGGAACTACTGGTGAAAAATTATTTCGGTATTAGACAGCCTATTTATCGAGGAAGGCTATATAACATCATGCTACGGTCAACAGGAGTGGAGCTACGGGGGTGAAACCGCGCGGAGCAGCTAGTAGTATTATATAGGCTTTGTGAATTCCCTGGCACGATGCAATGGTCTGATTAGTAAACATATTTCAGTGCCATAACCATTGAGATACATGTACTTAGTTCATATTAACTCAATGGTCATAACGTATTTTGCTTCGCTCTCGGTCGAATAGCAAATCCACACCATTTTCGAATCCACCTGAAAACACACAAAAAATTCATTAAAATAACAAGCTGACTAACTAAAACAGCTGAATTAGCTACTTTTTACAAAAATGTTAATATTACGTTTTATTTACGGACTAACTTGACTGCATGCATTTTTAGTGTTTTTATTTAATATTAATAATGTTATTTTTTGTTTCAGTTTTTAAAATGGCGGGCGGTAAGTGTTCAATTACTTATTTTCAGTAACATACCAAGAAAAAGTGAAGATTTAGAAATTACTTGTACAAATACAATTATTACCTACAATAAACATTAAAACTGAGTTTATAAAATGAGTTTGAACTTTAATATAATAAATTATTTTATAATTAATTAACTAAATTAAATCTACTTGACTTCAATAGAAACGTTTTTTTAAGTATCATCGGCCATATATATTTTTATCTCACGTCAAGCTAGGCAAAGAACAGACAGTCTGCTATTGCAAAAATGATTTAGGGCCGATTTTTCAATCCTTGGTTAAAATTTATCACTTAATAATACCACAAGAGCTTCAAAATTATCGGGTATTTTCCGATAGGTTCGTTGCAAACAAATGAAGGAGTCAAGTTTTTAGTCAAGGTTAAAAAATTTTTCCTGAAAAACTTGACGACTTTATTTGTTTGCAGGGAACCTTGAGGGAAATGCCAGATAATTTTGAAGCTCGTGTGGTATTCGGGAGATTATTTTTCCGTCCCAAATGTCGGCCAATAATTTCACAATTGAATTGAACCTGTCAGTTTGACGTCAACGACCAGAGAAAATTTTCAAAAAATTATCAGTATAATACCATGTAGGTTGTACCACGTGACGTCGAATGGTGCAATTCTATTGGTCGATATTTGGGTCGGAAAAATAATCACTTATAATACCACAAGAGCTTCAAAATTATCGGGTATTTTCCGATAGGTTCGTTGCGTTTTTATCCCAAATACTAACAATAAAAATAGAGAATTGGAGACCCACTACCTCTTTCAAATCTTTATGAATAGGTACATAAATTAAGATCAACACATTTCACTTTTAAGATCACTATCAGCTGAACATCATGTGTTCGTGACCACAAATTAAATTTTACGACCGCGATTATCAATTTGATTTTTATGTAACATGTGAAAGCTAGGTAAATAGTTCTTTATTTTTTACTAGTATCCGCCCGCGTTTTGTAAGAAAAACCCTGATAGTTACCGTTCCCGTGGGATTTCTGGAAACAGGGAAACCTATCCAAGTTATCCTCTTTATGTGTGCTAAATTTCATTGCAATCGGTTCAGTAGTATTTGCGTGAAAGAGTAACAAGCAAAAATCCTCCCTTACAAACTTTCGCATTTATATACCTATAAAATGAGTAAAATTAATTAATTATTAATTATTTTTTTTATAATTAATTATTTTAATAACGGCTAGCTGTGCTCCGCGTTTAAATGCTCGAGATTATCGCGTTCAAACAAACAAACAATTCAGCTTTATAATATGTATTATTATTATAGATGACACATTTAATTATTACGGTCAAAAACGACACCCATAAAAGCACTAGCTATACACAATTTCATTACTATACAAGCAACGCCGGATGCTCCACTAGTATATCTTGACCTCAACCTTAGAATGCACACAAAAACAATCCAACACACTTCCTCACTTCCCACAAGAATAAAAACTGTGAGAACATATGGTAATTATTGAAAACTGCTGGCCCGTGAATAATGAAACAATGCGAGCTAATAAGCTGGGAATGTAGTGCTGGGATTTGTCGATACTTGTACTTTTTATCGCAGTTTATAGTGCGGCTTCACTCGCTTCAAAACCTATGTATGATGGTATGTAGTAATAATTTACTTATGTATCCATATTTACTAATTAAATTTTTGCCTATGTGCTAAAACAGACTATAATCACAGTATAGTTAATAGTATATTTAATAATACAATCTATAATCATTAGCAAATCTCATACGAATCCGATCAGCTTTGTGTATCTGAAAGGGTAATAAATATCCATCTTCACAAAGTCGCACATTTATAATTATTATTAAAGTAGGATAAAATATCGGTCAAATAAGTATAAATTGTTCTCTGTCTTTGAATAGTTTGTGAATAAAATGTAATTTACCTAAGTCATTAAACATGCAATTATTCTTCAACTAAACATTAAATTTTTGTTACGATAAATTCACTTAGACTGATATAAAATCGAATTACATTTTTATCGATAAACCACAAGCACATCACTACACACTCGGAAGCACTGACGGATGAGAGTGACATCGATAAACTAGAACGTCACTAGTTGTAACAATTAACTTTTTTCACCTTTCTTTTACAAGAATATTGTTTACATTGTGATTCTAAATGAATGAAACATTGCGCGGAAACATGTCCTTAAATTCAAATAAAAAAAAAAATGTAGCTTTTTCTTAAAAAAAAAAAGCTTTATCGTTCAGAAATAATGACACTTTTTAAACGTATCGTGACTCGTTTTTGAAAATCGATTTTCTATTTTCTGATTTCATAAACCTTTATATATTTTTGGATTTCTAATTATAGGCGTAGATAAAATCAAAACGAATATTTTATTTATTTCTACGTATGTACGTCTCATTATAAAAATTTTAATAATAAGCAAAATACGTTCTTTTTTTTAAATAAATTATTGTTAAAGAGCCACACATAAAACAACGTTTTATTCTTAAGGCTGCAGTCTAGCAAAATTGCGTTTTCAACAAGTTATTTGACAATTTTTTCCCGGCTAATGAAATGATAAACTGAATTTTTTTTTCTTGTTTATCAATTAGTGTTATATACGCAATGCGCGTGAATTTTTTCACATTTGTAAAGTTACTTTATGTTACCTTAATCAGGCCTTCAAGATAAGTCTCTTTCCCCCAAAGACATTTCGAGCTAAGTTTGTGCACTCACTACGTTGCAACCGATTACAATTTACACAATCTGATCAGCGCATTATTATCCTTATATAGTCGTTATTAAAAACTGCTGAATACAATTGCCGAAAAACTTATGATTTTCTTAATTAGAACGTTATAAATTCATTAAATTTCCCATTTTTTGCCTTACAAAATCTATTGATAAATACTGCTAAAAGTTATTTTTTCCATTAATTTATTCGAGTTGGTTGAAGACCAATGAGTATTAATCCTTTAAAAAATTTTTTTTTTGAATTTTGATAATTCTTTAAATATTAAAAAATATTTAAAATAATTAGGAAAAATCCTAGCGAATTTCTTTAGTCGCGCTCCTTGGGCCGGAGCGTTCTGACGTGTGCTCTACGCTCGATTTTCCTTCATACCGAAGTGAAAGTTGCTCTACTTCATTAAATTTAATATTTTTGTTAATTGATTATTTTTATCTTAGTTTTGTGCAAATATTCGTATTTTTAAACATTTGATTTCGATATGGAAAATAAACGAAAAAAATACGCCTGTAACTACTAGAAAAAAAATTATCTTCGAACATAAAGTTAATGAAACCAAATAGATTGCAAAGGTGATTGGCAACAATTTCTTTATTTTACGGGGTGTCAGTAAAGGGATGTATATTTCTTTAAAACTAAAGTAAGCTCATAAATTTTCTTATAATATAATTTTTTTGAAGTTCCAAAAATGTTTATTTTTCGTTTGAGAAATACGAAATATAATATAAACTTGTATTGAGAACTTGAACTTCCCAAGTTCATGCGGGGAAATCCCCATACGGGGAAAATGATTTGTTTACTCCAAAATTGATCCGAGGTGTTTTAAGTATTTTTTTCTTCTAGTCATTTTCAACGTAGCGGCATGTTGTTTGATTATTAATTTTGTAACTTAAATACAGGATGTTGGTTTTATATTCTGATCTTACAGACGCGCTGACAAATTTAGTCCGCCATTTCTAGTTTAGTCGACCAACTCTAAGTACCAATATTAAAACGAATGGATTATCATCACATCATCAAAACTCAGATGTAATGGAAGATCACAATAACATAGAAAATTCAGTGGGTGTTGAGAACTAAACAAACAAAAGTAACAGAGACGCGAAGAATAAAAAAAGAGGACGAAAACGATAATTCGTTGATGCTTTCCCTTTTCGACGTATTGTTAGGGTACATCACCAATCTGCAAAAAACAAAATTGATGATTCCCAATTGCTGATTAAAAATGAAAAACAAATAATCGACAACAGTGGTGAAAATTTGCTGATCACAATGAAACATCCTTCAGTGGTAGCAGATTTACTCATTTAAAATGTATCGGTGAACAGCGTAAAGGAGAGGAGGACAGGAAAACATTATGAATGTGGATGGTGGATTGTATACAGGGTGTAATCGATAAGTATGTGCAGGCGATTATGACGTTTTTATTGTAGGTATCAAAAAACTTAAAACTGATATCGAAATTACTTTACCTAATGAGCAAAATGACAATAATAACTTTTTAAAAGTATAACGATAAATATCTAAAAAATTTACTTTATACACTCCCATATCAAAAAGGGAAAATGGGACTAGTAGAAGTTAAATGTCTAATTCCGGCAAAAGACATGAATGCGGAAGATGCGGTTAAAAAAAATTAATATTTGAAATACAATGCAAAAAATAACACTTTTGTCATAGATAAGAATCATGACTATTTTTTCCAAATTCAGGGACAACTAAACGTTGCAGAAGCAGAAGTCTGCTTATTTGCTGTTTGGACTGGAGTGAATCATTCGTTAAAAATAGAATATATAAAAAAGTATGTAACGTTTAGGCAAAATAAAATGATGGACCATTATCAAGATTTTACATAAATTGCCTACTGTCAGAATTGATTGATTCGAGACTTCAGCATTCGATGCCCATCAAGGACCCATCCTATATCATTCAAGCGATTGAAAAAAAAGAGATAAATCCAGTGCAACCGATAAAGCATCAGAATGCTAGCAAAAGATTTATTAGGTTTATCAATATAAATCTATATATATTATACATAATATAATAAATCTGTAGAAGACGCGAAGACTGACATCCGCGCGGACGGAGTCGCGGGCGGAAGCTAGTCAGAAATAAATATCTTTTGTTTTCATTTGCGTATTTTTCTACTTTATAATTTTTTAACACAAACATTACATTTTTTTTATTATATACAAAATTTGTTTATCCGCTTTATTAGTTAAACTGAACAACTTTCACTAAGAAACTTAGGTCGAAAAAAATGTATAGAGTTATGCATTTTGTATGGAAAGCTTATTTTTTTTATATTTCGTCCAAATTTCTTTGTAAAAGTTGATCAGTTATATAAACATGAAGTTGAAGATATCAATAGAAAGTATTCGCAAATTTTGTGTACTGATAAAAAAAATCACCAGGTGTAATTTTCACGAAAATTGTTTCAAATTGTCATTTTTGGTACTTATTACGAATATTAAATTATACGAATGATTTAATTTTTAAAAATTAAGTGGAGCAACTTTCCCTTAGTACATTTGTATTATTTACATATAGGATGACAGGATGCATTTGTTTGCACTACTAGACCAAGCCCTTAACGTTTTTCGTGGCAATTCTTTAAGTTTTTGGCTAATAAAAAAATCGATAGTTTGATACTTACCATGTTGATACACATCAACATCATCACTAAATAGTATAAAGCAAAGTCGCTATTTTCATCCCTATATCCCTTTGTATGCTTAAATTTTTTTATAGATTATAGAGTGATTCAAGAGGAAGGTTTTAGTATATAATCTATTAGGTTTTAGACAAAGCGGGCGAAGCCGCGGGCGATTAGCTAGTTATACCTATTATATGTACTTAATATGAAATTTTGTAACTGCATTAATTAAGTAGTTAATTTTAGATTATATTCCAGTTGGTCGTGCTATGGCTAGCCATGGCGCTGGCAGAGGATACTCCACCTGGTCTTGTCTCCAAGGATGATTCACAGGATCTCGTAGCGGAGGCTTCTCAACCAGGTTAGTTGAAGGAATAAGCTTTTTAATAGCGTATGTGCTTTTAGACACGCTTGGGAATAAAAAAATCGCCTGTTTTATGTCTGTAATACACTTTTGCAATTACTGTTTAGTGTTTACTACTTTTAGGGTGTTATTTCTTAAATAATGTGCGAGTCTGTGTGGCGAGGATTGTGTGTGTAAATAACCAATCATATCGCTTCATTTAGTTTGACGTTTGAAGCGTTTAGCGTTTGGAGCGATACTATTGGCTATTTACAAACACAATCCTCGCTACACACCCTCGCACATTATTAAAAAAAAGCACCTACAATGAAGTTATAAGTATTTATTGTTTAAGTTTTAACATCGTTAAACTTGACTTTTTAAATACATTGATTGAAATAATATATTATAAAAAAAATTTAACTCATTTTAAAATAATAGCATTATGTATTTTCAAGGAAAAGAATATAGGAAACAGAATTAATAAAATCCAACTAATATAATTTAAAATAACAGTAATAAAGCCTATTATTCCACTCTATTATTATCGTGCATTTTTTCTGTATTTTATATAATTTTATACGATAAAATGTAAAATAAATAATAATCTTCATATTACAGGTCAACAAGCACAAAAAAGAGATTCAGGTCTCTCAAATTCATACGGCGAGCCACTTCCCCCCGACGCTTACGGACCACCTCGGGACATTATAAATACTGGTCAGTAATATTTACTATTATCTGTATAATAGTATTATCTGTATATGTAGTATTTTTTTAAATGTAATTTTATGGATATGGCGGAATAAACTTTTCTTCGCACTTTATTTGATTTACATAACAATAATAAAATGTATACGTAGCATGCATTAGTTAAACTTTTAAATAAAAATATCATTTTAATTACTAAAATAAACTGTGCTGAATATATTTACTTACTAACGTCATTTTGCCAGTTGAATTATTATTTTTTAAGTTTTGTAATATGCATTTTGTAGTGCAATAAAGTTTTCATTTCACTTCTTTCAATCCATTCTACTCATAATTTTTTTGACATTTAGCATTTAGTTATAAAATTACCTTCATTTTCAGTTCCAGATTCCTCTCTACCAGCCCCAGTTTATGGAGTGCCAGAAACCTTATTCATCGACACACCACCAGGCGCGTACGGACCACCAGCCCCAGTGGTATTCCCGAGCCAAAACTATGAAGGACCTCCTCCCCCACTTGGCAAACCAAAACCCATTTACGGCCCACCAAAATTCCACCCACCAAAGAATTCGTATGGCCCACCAAAACCTGTCTACGGACCGCCTAAAAAGAACTATGGACCACCAAAGCAAGTACTCCCAAAACCGAACTACGGAGCACCTTTCAAGCCACCTAAGTTTAATCATCCCAAACCGGTGTACGGAGTTCCGAAACCCGTGTACGGCCCGCCTAAGCAAGTGTATGGACCGCCTAAACTAAACTACGGAGCACCATTGAACTTCCAGAATATACAAGTGCCTGATTTACCTTCGAATTACGGCACAATAGGAATTGGCGCTAACGTAGGATCTACTTTCAGTACTGTAGAAACATCAATCGGCACAAACTTTGGTTCCAACTTAGATTTCAATTCTAATTTACCCGCACCTATCTACGGCACACCGTTCCCGAATCTGCCAGTTAATTTAAAACCTAATTTCCCTATTCCTTCTGATTCGTATGGACCACCTGGCTTACCTCTAGGACCTATTGGACCAAACGATCAAATTGTAGTGCAAGATTTCGGTAGTATCGGTCACTATGGACCTCCTCAACCAGATCCTAACCCAAGACCACCGCACCCTGGCATTCCAGCCCCACCAACACCTCCCCACGTTCTTTACGATGGCTGGAAACCAATTCCCGGTGTATCAAAACCATTGATAGAAAATGTAGATATTCATACCATTCATAACGTGCAAAGTGGTCATATAGAGAGTTTAGATCAGTACGGACCACCGCCGCCTCCGCCTCCAAGCCCAGAATTATTAAATATTGACGCTCATTCCCACGATAACTTCAACCAACAATCGCAATTCGGAGCGCAAATATCATCAGGCTACTCCACTGTACATCAAGATGCTTTAGCGAACATCGACTTAAACGCTATAGTTGGTGGAGACTCGAACCACATCGACCAATCAAAAACAGTATTCGAAGCGCATTACACAGAAAATAGTAATCCACACGCTGATCTATCATTCATACAATCAGCTATTCAGAACGAGAAACCAATCAACGCGTACGGACCGCCTCCAGAACCTATAAGTTTCCCAGTATCGATAAGACAACAAGGTGCTAAAGGTCTTCTTCCACCTTCTGGTGTTTATGGCGTCCCTAGCAACCAATACGGACCACCACGCCAACTCCCAGCCAATCTACCAATTCCATACGGATCTGTATCCGGCGGCGGACACTCATTGCA